>QJPP01000544.1:0-92119 GCA_003996215.1 Jaltomata sinuosa
ATTTGTAAGGAGAACGAAGAAAAAGGCTCAAAATTGTGATAGAAGGGATGAGGGGTTTACGAATATAGGAGAGCTTGATGCATAATTTCCTACATATCCCGAGCTATGAGACGTAGATTGAATAGAGTTCGAGTGTAGATCCTTGACCTTTGTTGGGAGTCCGATCGACATTCCCAACAAATTGCCCCAGTTCACTGCTTAGATGAAGTTCCACGTTGTGCTGCATTTCTTGTTGCTGCATGTGGACGTACTTTCTGCAAAGTCTTAATAAAATTGTTAGCAAATAAAGCGTGAAATATAATAAATATCTTACGACAAAGATCAGAAGAAAGATGCATCCATTCTGAACTGGTGCTAAGTCAAATGTGCATTATTTCTTTTAACATTAAATAATTGCTTTAGATTATGCGCCTGCAAAATCTAACTAATAACGTCAACAAAGCAAACACATATACAAAGCGTGATTTTTAAGAAATTTAAAAGATAGCATGCGGTGCTTAATAAGTAAATAAATAAAAATAATGCATTGCGAGATGTGCAATAATAAGCGGGCGAGCATAAATATTTAATTGAAGGAGGATAAGCCTAAAATGTCCTATTTGAGGGTGAACAAACCCAACATATCCTATTTTGGGGTGGATGAACCCGTTGCGTCCTATTTTAGGGTGGATGACCCTAGTGTATCCTATTAGAGGATGGACAAACCCAATGTGTCCTATTTTAGGGTGGACAAACCCAATGTGTTCTATTTTAGGGTGAACGAACCCAATGTGTCCTATTTGAGAGTGGACGAACTCAATATATCCTATTTTAGGGTGGACGAACCCAATGTGTCCTATTTGAGGGTGAACAAACCCAATGTGTTCTATTTTAGGGTGAACGAACCCAATGTGTCCTATTTTAGGGTGAACAAATCCACTATGTCATATTTTAGGGTGGACGAACCCAATGTGTTTTATTTTAGGGTGAACGAACCCAACGTGTCCTATTTGAGGGTGGACGAACCCAATCTGTCCTATTTGAGGGTGGACGAACCCAAGGAATCCTATTTGAGGGTGGACGAACCCAATGTGTCCTATTTTAGGGTGGACGAACCCAATGTGTCCTATTTGAGGGTGGATGAACCCAATATATCCTATTTTAGGGTGGACGAACCCAATGTGTCCTATTTTAGGGTGGACGAACCCAATGTTCTATTTTAGGGTGAAAAAACCCAATGTGTCCTATTTTAGGGTGAACAAACCCAATGTGTCCTATTTGAGGGTGGACGAACCCAATATATGATGTAAACTTACAAAGATAAATATTGATGCGGTGCAGAAAGCTTGATGCGATGCTTGATTTGTAGCAGCCAATATTCATGTTGCAATGCAGAAAGCTTGGTGCGGTGCCTGGACATCATGATGCATTGCAGGAAGCTTGGTGTGGCGCTTTCAAAATAATAAATATGCAAGGTGCGGTGCAGCAAATTTGGTGCAGTGCCTTCATAGTTGCGAACATTCATAATACAATATGGAGAGATTGGTATGATGCCTTTGCAGTAGCAACATCCAATGAGTGCTCCAAAAAAAATAATTAATCAAATGCCTTTATAGTAGTATGCTGAAATGCATAGTGCTTGGTGCGATGCCTTTGCAGTAGACATTATTTAAAGTACGATGCTTTGATGAAAATTTACTGCAAATCAAAATTCTGCACTCAAAGAAAATTTGTGAAATACAACATTCAATTTGCGTCATCCTTTGCGTGCGTTATCATTCCAAAATTAGCCTCTGCATTACTCAAAGAAAACTTGTTAGTATAAGATGAAATGGTTGCCTTGCATTGAACTTTGAAGCTTTGACTTTGAATCTGCGCTTCTCGTTGCTATGGCACTGCAACAATTTGATGAGCGAATATGATTTCTGATCTTGACTTCTGCTTTGTTGAATAAACATGGGACATTTGCAAGGCTGTCCTAGTTTTGGCTAATGAAAAAATGATTTCTTTTTTATGATGAGACCAAACTCGGAATGAGCGCCTACGTATCCCGCTACTAACAGGAATCAGGTCAAACGTAGTTCATACAAAAGTTTAGGAAAGGATTGCAAAATAGTAGCTACTCATAAAAGAGGGAAAATGGAGAATGATATTCCCAAGTTTACAAAATGATGCCTTTGTCAATTCTCTTGACTGGTTGCATGCTTTCTCTTTAAATGCCTTAGTGCCAATTTTCATGGATCACCCTTAACAAAGATTGTGCTATCACTTGCGGTATTGTCATTGTTGGTTGGAGGCTCTTGGTGCAGCTTTATCTTGCCACTCTCAATCATGCTTTCAATCTTGAATCTCAGTGCCGAACAATTCTCAATATCATGTCCCTGAATATTTGAATGATAAGCACAACGTTTGGATGAATCAAAATTTGGAGATGGATACTTAGGCATGAATCCCTTTTTTGATTGCAGAAGTCCATTTGATTTCAATCTCTCAAAGATATTTGCCAACGACTCATCTAGAGGAGTGAAGGAGAAAGACTTCCTCTTTTTTTGTTGTTGCAAGCTAGATTGCGCTTGGTGAAACTGTTGTTGAGAGCTATTCTGAAAGTTTTGCTGGCGATGAGGCTGAAAAGGCACATTGCAAAGGTTGGAAGTAGCTTGAAACTGCAAAAATTGATGGTATTGTGGTTGGTGCGTAGTAATGAAAGCTGAGTTATTTTTGTTTTGCAGATTTTTTGGTATCTTTGGTTGAAAGATTTGGCGAACAACTGAGGCTTCTGAGTTGTCTACAATCCGTCCTTCTTGAATTCCACTTTCAAGCTCTTTACCAACACGAATCAAATCAGAAAAGTTGCGCGCACAAGTCCCAAGCAGCTTATTATAATATGGGCCATCTTGAATCTGAATGAAGGCTGATATCAATTCCTCTTCAGGCAATGGAGGATGTATTTTAGAAGCTTCTAACCTCCATCGTATGGCATATTCTTGAAAAGATTCATGTTGTATTTTCTTTACTTTGAGCAAATCAGCTATATGAAGATCATTCTCGCAGTTGAACTCGTATTGCTTTACAAAGTCACGAGCCATATCTTCCCATGTATACCACTTGCTAAAGTCTTGCTTAGTGTACCAGGAGAGTGCCAATCCTGATAAACTTTGAATGAATAGCCTCATTCGTATGGCTTCGTCATTGCCAATTCCGATTAACCTATTGCAGTAATCTTTCAAATGAGCGACATGATCTCCTTTTCCGGTGTAAGTGTTAAACTTTGGTAGCTTGTAACCTGGCGGAAGCTCAACATTTGGGTGCACACACAAATCTTCATACTTTAAACTCTGGTAATTTCTTGAATGCAACTCTTCATCAAATGCTTTTCTCAAATTGTGAAGTTCTCTTTCCAAATTTTCATGGCAAGGTGACTGAATCTCCTTTTCACATCTAGCATATTGACAAAATGCCAGTTGATCGTGCTTATTTTCCTTGGAAGGAAGCACAATTGTGGAAGGATGAGTATTTGGCATCATGGTAAATTGAAAACTTTTGGCTTTAGCGTATACTGATGGCATTTGCGGAGAAATTGTATAGGAAGGAGTTGGGCAAGGGGATATAGTTAAACAAATATTTTTGGTTGGGATAGAAGTTGGGGTAGGAAGAAGGCTGAAGGTATTTGGTAGATTAACCAACACATTTCTTCGAACCACATTATTTTCATTATCATCATTTTGTGCCTGCACCAATTTCATACCATTGTTGAATGCTTCAAATCGGTCTGCCATTATAGTTTTCCCTTGATTCAGATTCACAGCCAAAACAATGTTCAATGCTAGGCAACCTCTAAAGAAAAGATAAAGCTGCTTAAAAAATAAAAATATTAGCGCATGAAAATAGGAAGTAAATACATAAAGTATTTGATAACATAGATAAGTTTGTGATTTGCTTAAGTAGAAGCTCTAAGATAAAAGAGATGACTTAAATCGCAGAATGAGTGAATGGAAAGCACTTATTTGGCTCTAACGCTCGAATTTTTAACAAAAGAAAATCAAATTAATTTAGAATAGAACACACAATTCGAAGAAGGCTGACTTATGTCGAACAACAAAGCTTTTCCAACTTGATCCTCATCCCTTGCGAACTCTGGAAAATTCCAAAATTTATCTCAGTCTAAAGATAGTTTTGATGATGACGCCATGGTTGTACGCTAAAAAAAATTGGCGGAATATCAATCTTCTCTGAGGAAATTAAAATTTTATAATAAAGAGACCGAGCCTTATATAGGCTGCCTACGTATCCTGTGTCTGACAAGAAATCAGGTCATGTAGTTCCAATTACATGCAAAAGAAATATTAAAAACTACCCCAATATGACCGAATCCCTATGTGGGCTGCCTACATATCCACCAAGGAAATCAGGTCATGTGTAGTTCTGCTTTACATAAAAAAAGAGATTATAATAACAAAACATACAAAAGATTGATCGTTTAAGCTCGCAAAAGTACATAATTGATCCCAAAAGATGCTATCCAAAAACTAACTATCCTATTACATGCTTTCTAAAGGCCACATATATTTTATATTTAAGAACAAAAAGTCTCATCGTATGCTAATAGTCTTCCTCGATGAAACCATTGTTGCTGTTCCATCCGGCTATATCATGAGTGCTTGCGAAAACTGTATGAGAAGGTAAATTTGATGCAATAAACCTTGGTCCAATGGTCGCCTGATTGTGGGGAGGAACTTGACTGTCAAATTGTGGATGAATTGCTTGATTGTGACTCGGTGCAATAAGCCTTGGTCCGACAGTTTCTTTTCCTTTTGGACCCTTAAGAGATTCTGTAGATTTCCTTTTAGCTGACCAAACTCCTCTAGATGCATTATTAGGAGACCAATATTGTTCAACAAAATCATTGACTAGATCGCTCCAAGAAGACCATTTCCATGTATCTTGCTTTGCATACCATATCAAGGCTGACCCTGTAAGTGTTCTAACAAAAAGTCTCATCTTAAGTTCATTGGCTTGCCCAATACTTGTCAACCAATCAAGATATGCTTTCAAGTGGTTTAGGGAATTGCCTACCCCATCATACATTGGAATATCCCTGAGATCATGAGGGTTCTCAAAATTTGTTTGAAATTGTGAAGCAAGCTCATTTGTGAAAGAAACTTGATTAGTCTCAACATTAAAATGTCTTCCACCATTTTCTCTATTCTTGATTGTCTCCGCCAAGTTGTTGAATGTCTCATTTGGCAAGGATGGGTGCATATTAGAGAAAAGTTGGGCATTAGAATCAAAGGTGGGAGGTGCGATAGTATGAATGGGTGGGTATCCCTCTGAGTCTTCGGTGAATGAATTCTTAAGGTCGACTATCACTTCTTTCATGCTGCCAATTTCTTGTTCCATTTGTGACACTTTTGTCTCAAACTTAGCAATTTTATCTGGGTATGACTCAGGTTCTGCACATTCAAATTCATCTTCAACTAGGTCAATCACAGTAATTTGATCGGCCATGTCGTCCTTGAATCTTTGATGTTCAACTTAAGTCAACCTTTGGAAGGAAAATGGAACACTTGATAAGCGCAGAATAGACATGCAAAAGGCTAAGGGTAGATTATTTAAACATGTGATGCTTGAGAAGAAATCAAAGGATTGAGTCTTATAAAGAATATATTAAAGACAAATTTGATGACGAGCGCGAGATAAAAATAATTAAAAAGAAAACTAGACGCACGAGGATTGAACTTGAAAAATTGAACGATTGCAAATGACTCTGAGTTGGCGGGTTGAAAAATTATCGAGGTTGAGAATAATGTCGATCAATTGAAGACCTATGAGATGCCTCGACTTGCATGCCAAAACTAAGAAATAAAAGGTGCGGAAAGATTAATTTTGATAGCTCAAAAATAGGAACGACACCAGCATTTTGAAAGAATGATAAACTCTAAAGAAGTATCAATTTTGGATGGTCGTTCTCGAACAAATTAGATGGAGAAGATCGAGCAAATGTCGACGAGTGCTATTTGATAGATTGCGCAAATAAATTTGGACATCTATCAATTTAAGAAGCCACAAATGACATAGAGATTAATGAAAGATTGGAAGAATTTGAGAGCATAAGTAGAAGTTTCATGACGTAGATCGGGCGCTAAATAGATTCTACGAAGCATGAAACTAACGGGATAAATATTCTGTCATTAGAAACAGAAGATTAAACCCGTAAAGGAGAGACTTGAAAAAGCTTGAGAAAGTAAAAATCTAGAAACTTTGAATTTTGACACGAGTCTTATAGACGAGCGGAATGAGGGAGTAGAAATTTTGAAATAACTAAGGTAAATTTGATTTAAAGAAGATATACCCTAAACGGGAGGAGAATTTAATTGAGAACTCTAAAAGCTTGAGCGAGCATAGGATAAGGATTCTAAACGGTGCTCTAAAATCTTTAAAGTGCGCTAAGCGCGGAAAGATTATAATCAATAATAATAATAATAATAATAACAATAATAATAATAATAATAATAATAATAATAATAATAATAATAATAATAATAATAATAACAATAATAATAATAATAATTGTGAACATGTAAAAATATAATAGGCAATTAAATAAAGAGATAAACAGATGCAAGTCACTCTTCTTTAAATGAAGAAAAACAAAGATAATGTTAGTAAATATCAAGTGAAATCATGTAGCAAATAAATTCATATACGGCACGTAGCAAGTAAGCGAGCAAACAATTCGTATAATAATAACGCGTCCTAATATACAGATGCCTCTTTATGCCAGAGGTAGGCCTAACGCGTATTTAAAGAATAAATGTGCCATAATATGTCATTCCTTTGCTCTTTTAATTAATTAAACAAATATTATCTTCAAAATAAAATAATATTAAAAAATAGCTTTAATCTTTATAATATGTCAAAAATACAATAATTAATTTAGAGTAAATGTTCCATATTTAGGCACAATTATTTTTCAAATAATGCACATATAAATGATAAGCGTCACTCGGGGTTGTGAACCCACTCGGACATTTGGGCGAGGTTGACTAATGAACTTAATATACCAAGTATATTAAGCCTCCTAAGTTTTCATGATGCATGTACCTAAAATGGGTGTTGGCTTAGCTCTATTCCTAGGTGAACTAAGAGTTGGGTAGACTCGGACTTGAGATTTTCCTATGTGAGAAGGTACGTGGTCACACGGTAGTAAAACTATCCGCTCACCCCACGCATGCACCGACTCTCTAAATATAAGGTATTTGTAAGAATTGCGGAGAAGTGAAAGGACACAACTCGCGTGTACAATGTGTGTGAAAGTGTAAAATTTCCAAAATTGGAGGAAATATGAACGGAATGACAATTTAAGTAAAGTGATAACACATAAGGCAGTTATATAATAGAAAATAAATATTTTATAACACATGTCATGATAAATTAAACATCAAGCAATTAAGGTAAAACAAACAAATAAACAAACCTCAATTATTAACCTAAGTCTGTTATGGTTTAGAACCTAAAATCCCCAGCAGAGTCGCCAAGCTGTTATACCCCATTTTAACCGGGTCAAAGCGAAGTACAACATATTGGTGATTCTTCAATTATTAACTTAAAGAGTCACCACCTAATTAATTTTAAGGGTGAATTAGGACACCTAAATTATTAACTAAAGTTATGCTAAATTAACTCTAATTAATAGTCTATTTAACTTATGTGATTCTAGGGAAGGGTTCTAGTTATCCTAAAGGAAAGGGATTAAGCATCCTTTAAGATCCGCTAAAGACGGTTACCGACCAAACTTAGGTTAATTAAACTTTAAGAAAACAAATTAGATATTTAAACCAAATTTTAAAAGAAAAAGAAAAGGAGCTAATTACCAAGTAAAGCAAAAGGGTTTTGCAAATAAATTAAAAAAGCAAGAAGAGGCCAATGATTTTTAAAAGTGTGCATTCAGTAAAGGAGTAGAAAGTTCATCATCAAAAGAAAATCACGTTCTTAGCAAAATGAATTGAAAATTGGAAAATTTGCAAGTCTTGCTTAATTAACTGATATCTAATGCTTCTCCAAGATTTTTTTTTTTGGGGTTTATTAATTCTAAGCTAGTGCAAAAATAGGTAATTGATTTTAACTACACAAAATCATTAAGTGATTGGTAATGAATCAGCTAAGTACCAAATATTATTTTAAAAAATCATGTTTCGCTAAAATGGTTCTATGCTTGACAAAAATGATTTTTTTTAAAAGATGCTAAAGAGATTTTGCTTATTTGGGTTTCAAAAAAAAAAAAAACTATACCAGATTTAAAACTTCAAAAAAACTTGGGTTAGGCGATAAACCTCCAAACGCACAATTTAAAAGATTAGCTTTGGCACAAATTAACAAGAAATGTGATTAATCAAGACAAAACTACTACACTATTATTAACTAAGAATTAAGTCTTACGTAATTAAAAAGTTATAGATGAAACACTGATCCCAACGTTTAACCCCAAAACACACACACAAACAAGTCAATAATCATAAACCAAATATAACGACAAAGAAGAGGAATAAGCGCCACAAGCGTTTCACTTGTTTTTCTTGCTATCCGGTGCGTTCTAAGGAGGACGACGTAGGATGACTCCAAACGTGGATATGGTGGCATCGAGTCTTATAGACTTATTTTTTGCGAGAGTCCCGAATTGAGACTCCATTTGCTCCCAAGGTGTTCATGCAAATAAAGAGAGTAAGAAGATTAATGAGACAATCCAACTCTTCAAAGACATTTGAACAAAAAAATGCGTAAAGGCAAGTAAAATCACACAACGGAGATACAATACAAACACGAAATATGTAAGTGCCAAACAAGATTCCCATTTTTTTGCATTTTTGAAGACTTTCGAACTAACTGACGTCCGTCATATTTAAGTTACAAAGAGGGCTGCTTTCTTTAAGGCATGAATAAAGTTTAAACAGTAAACCTTCAAGTATTATACATGCTATTATTTAAACTAAAAAGAAGAAGAAAATTCATACATATAATCTAATTAACAGAAGAGGCTTAAAACTAAGAACCTAAACATACATGCCTAGAGTAAAGCTTCCAAACAATATGAAACCATGACTTTTGCATTTTTATTAGAGAAAAACAACAATCTGCACAATTAATCTAACTAAGCAAAATAGTTAATCATCTCCATTAAACATGTTTTTTACATGAGCTGCCAATTTCTTATCACAAAGTGAACATCAACTTGGAAACGAAACTAACTCACGTAGATATCCAATTCTAAAATAAAATAGTTCTTTAAACTCAAGGTGCCTAAAACGTAAAGAAAACATGGATTCGGATCTCGACAGGCCTTGAACCGAACCAAAAATATATCTTTTAACATCACTTTCATTATAGCTAAAGTAAGCAAAAAAAATACTCGACACATAAGTTTCTTAGAACACACATGGCATTTTATAACACAGATCAAAACAGATTAAAAA
This sequence comes from Jaltomata sinuosa, assembly GCA_003996215.1. Lineage (NCBI taxonomy): Eukaryota > Viridiplantae > Streptophyta > Magnoliopsida > Solanales > Solanaceae > Jaltomata > Jaltomata sinuosa. The sequence goes on from QJPP01000544.1 coordinate 9,447, forward strand.
AAAGAGTCGGATATACCTGTTGCAGAGCAGTGAACGGGGACGAGTGTCAATGGCTAACCTCGAACTCAAAACACACTCAAAAGCTAGAGTTCTCAACCGAAGGAGAATACAAGAACAAGATTTTAGTTAAAATCAAAAGCTAATGTTGCAGGGTCGGAGAGAAGCTTGTCAAAGACAAAGTAAAATAATAAATATTTGGAGGGAAGAGGCGGCCAGAAAAGCTTGTCCAAACGAGACCAAAAGCTTAATATTTATAGGAGAAATCTAGGGTTAGAGTTCTTGAGCGGGAAATTGAGGATGGAGGAGTCATTTGAATTTCGAAATCATGGTGAAAGAGACGTTTCCATCCGAACGTTTGAAGCTTTGTATGCTTGTAATCAAAGCCTCGGGATTTCACAACGATTTTTCATAAATGATTACTCAAAATGGCCTTACAAGTCTTTGGCCACAAGGAAAGGAGGCTGTTGTCTTCCTCAAAGTGGAGAAGAAGCCAAAAATGGCTTTCTGCCATCGCAGTTCAAAGAGAGAGAGATGACGAGGGAGAGAGAGAGTATTAGCAATAGCGGCTGCTGGTAAAGATGAAAATTGATAGAGCATTTAGGGCTTGGAGGGGTATTACGGGTATTTTAGGTAGCTAAAGTGGGGATATTTTAGGTAATGCAAGCAAATAGGTGTGAGTGGGCTTTGACTGGCCAATTTGAGGGCGCCACGCGGGTGAGGGAGGTACCAAGCATGTGGAAAGTGTGGGAAGAGTGTGGGAGGCGTGTGTTCATGACTGTTGGACGCTTACGTGGCGCTTAGGTGGCGTCCACGTGGAAGAGAAGGGTGAAAGAGATGGGCTGCAGATTGTACTTAATTGTTGGGCTAAAAAGATGAATTTATGGATCAAAGTTTATAAAAATAGGCTGAGTAAAAATACATTTTATCTTGTATTTCGGTGGGCTTCCAAATTAAGATTAAAAACATTCTTAAAAATATTTATATTAATGTATACTTAAGTAAATAAATTATTTAATATCGAAAGATAATTAGTAATACTTAAATAAAAATTAACTTCATAAGAATTACGCAATAATATTTAGAAAAATAGAGTTCAAGAAATACTTCATTTAATTGAAGAAAACACGTAAAAATGCCTTTTGTGAAAAATTGTAAATAATAATAAAAAAAATGCCAATAATAATAATAATAATAATAATAATAATAATAATAATGATAAGTTGAAATAATAATGGAAAATAATGGTAAAAATGATGTATTTAATTTATTAATAATTTAGAAGCTCAACGAGATAAATTGGAAGAAAGGTGGGTCAAAATTGGGTGTCAACACTCCTCTCCTTCTTCAAGGAATTTTACGTTTGGAATCGATTGGTCTATCACGCTTCAAGTGTGTCATAGACTCTGTTTCCTTCAAGGACTTCTCATTGGAGCATTTATAGCTGAATTATATCAGTGGGTCAGCTAATACATCTGGCAATGAAATTGCAATATTTTGCAACTAAATTATCTCTTGAACTTCAAGTTCATCTTTTTTTTACGAGGATCTAGATAATTCATTGCATATAATTCATTCTATCCATTTCAGCTATTAATCATATCTCCCCCTAATGTTAGGAAAACTAACATTCACCCCAACCTTATTTGGGAATCCATCTTTGTGCGTGGTGGAGCAATTAAATTAAATACCGCACATTCAAATTTTAGATGGAATATTTGGCTCCTGACCCTGGACCAACAATATATGGGAACCTTATTAGCTTGATGCATACAAGTGCTGCTACACACATCTCACACCAAATTTTCTTTTGGAAGATTTATTCTCATAATCAACGGTTTAGCTATAATTGGAGGCACATGATTTCTACTAAACCAACCAACATTATCAACTTTTATAGTTTGGAACCATGCTCTTAATTTAACAATTTGAGCAAACAACCTTGCAAATATTAAATTGCAAGTTGATAGCAAAGCGCATGTGACCAACCATAGATTCATCTCATTTCATAGTAAACAGTCCACATGACAGGTGAACGGGCCCATATTCACCTTGTTATATGTTCCAAAAATTTAGGGGTACAATCTCAACCTTAGCCGATATAATATTTTATGGTGAGAATAAGCAACATAAGAGAATTCTTGAAGAATCTTTTATTTATTCAATGCATAACCACGTGAATTCTCACTTATTTTTGCATCATATTTGAACCGGGATGGTCAACCGGTCATGCCAACTTATATATTTCTTGTAAGCTTTTAGTTTACTATCGCATGTGATTTCATCACCATGCCCATATTTATATCAACAAACAGGAGGAGAACGGTAGCCTTTCACATAAATATTTATAACCGTTTCGATTGTAGTAATACGAAGATATAAAATCTTTCTATAATTTATAGTCTCAAAATAATCATAATTATTTTTTTAGAAACTTAAAAAGTTTCTTTTGGAGACTTACTACAATTCCAATATCATGAACAATTTTATTTTATCGTGTAGTAACACATTAGCTTTTCCGAAGCTTTCAAATACTTGTGTACTATCTCATATTTCAAAATACCACACCTATGGTGAACATCTTCTTTAAGGAGAAAATTATATGTACCCAGTCAATGATAAATTTGTGTAGCCACACAATAATATTCATTTTTGGTACTTTTACCCTTTGGTAATTCATGTTGATACATGCCACAATATTTGTGATGTACTAAAAGTACTTGACCAATGGCTGTTAATACCGATATATTTTTCTCTCAAACCTCCCGTTGAGGTGAGTTTTGGTATTTGCCCAATCATATATAACCACATTTTTAACACAATAGTTTTTACCACATTCAAAAATATTCATTTTCAAGAATGGGCAGTCATTCACAATTTTCTCACAAGTCACATTCTTTTCAAGAAATGGACTATAATCATATATATGTGCTTCATAAATTTGCATTATAAGCTCATTATCATGCCTTGACATTTATCATAGTTATATGATCCACCTCAACATCACTTTGAAAGGTAAAATGCACCACCACTTTATATTCTCTTATTTTGATGGAGGATTTACAAAATTTATCAAATTATGTCCACAAAAATTGTGTCCCAATATATACCTTTCATACCAAATTGATGGTAAAAATTACCTTCACTTCTGAAGGACCATTTGGAGAACCCATAGCGTTCTTCCTTTTGTTATTATTATTATTATTATTATTATTATTATTATTATTATTATTATTATTATTATCAAAATGATGATATTTTATCCTTTCCACGTCCACAATCATTTGTATAACCATAATAGTGATTTGGTCATCTTTCAGACTTATCATATATTGCTACCACATTCATTTCAAGGAATGGGGCAAATTCAATTGGACGGATTCCATGACTTTTCATCGAAAATACATTATTTTGCCTTGATCATCATTATATCATCACTATGGTGTATTAGGGCTTAAATCCAACGCCTTACCATATAAAGGTGTCTTAGGGCATAGATTGACAAGTTCTTACCCATATAAAGGCGTCTTAGGCCATAAATCGGTGGGACTTGAACCGAAAATCTTATTATCATAATGCATCAGGACTCAAACTGATGTCTTATCTTCTTGGTGCGATAGAACTTAAATCTACCGTCTTACCCTCAATCATTTTATCATTATGGTGCATTGGGACTTTAACCCAATGTCTTACCCTTTTAGTGCAATGAGATTTGAATTCACCATCTTACTCTCAATCAATGACATAATAGGCCAACCAACAGACATAAATGGGCAGAAACACAGATCACATAACATGTGTTAAATCACATATTATTTCTTTACATAGTTCCAAACGAGAAGTAATTTTTAAACATGAATAACTTCTATGTAAAATTGTCATCTAAAACACTAAATATCAAGTTGAAAATTAAAGATCAATCATTGAAAGACCCATATTCAGAGTTATTCGAATCTGAATTCTGAAACTTGCAAAATAAATTTACCTTGTGAACTCTTAATTTAGATCTTCCAATTTTATTTATTTTTATTAATAAACTAACCACCTTAAAAATTAGAAAACGAATGAAGCCCAATATATAAGTGAATGTGACATACCAATATTACCTATACCTCATCTTTCTGCTAATTATATAATAGCAATATGTACCTTCCACACAAAAATCAATGAGTGGTATAAACAAGTCATGACTAGATTCCCTTTAAGTCATATGTACAAATCACCAATTGATCAACACAAGTAAAACTTAGCATATGATTCTCATGAAACATATTAGCAACAGAAATAAAGGTCAAGTGCAAAACCGTAAGGCTAATAGGATCAGTTCATTGTCGTTTTATTTTACAAATGTGTGAATCTATCTGTCTCAAATAATCATACATAAAATTAATATAGCCAGGTTCAAATAAAACCAAAATAGTGAAAAATATTCGTACCTTGAATATGAGAAATAGAGAGTTACTCATTCAAACTTTCTCCTAAAAATGATTTCATGAACAATATTCTTACCTTTAATCTTTAAGATTCGTGCTGATAACGTGTTGTAAAACTAAACTAAAAGCATAACAATATGAAGTAAGAAAATAAACAAGAAATGAAGGAGACAAGAGAAGAGAGTATTTCTTATTCTTCCAAGTATCAAGTGTATACAATATGAATCATTGTGCCTCTATTTATAGTGTTCATAGAGGCATCCTAAAGGTTGTCATAAACATGACATTAACTATGGAGGTTATGAGAAAAAGGTTATGGGGAGAGGGAGTTACACTCATAATAGTGTGTGGAGTAGTGGAGGATTAATTATACACTAATGGAGTTATAGTGTGGACATCCACAATACAAGATGACAACATTGTGTGATAACACAATTATTTACAACAATTCTAAAATTTACATAACTAATTTGTGTATAAAAAAAATAAAATTATATATTATTTTATACTAGATAAAAGATGAATAACACCATTGCAGCCTCAATCATTTTTTCTATATCTAGAATTTCAAGGGTGTGCCACACTATTGTCGGGTGAGGATCTGCTTAAGCGGAGGAATCATTAATGTTTGATCAACAAGGGACGAACTAGCTAATGGAAAAAATTACCTATGTTTATGTCAAGTAATAAATATAAAATATATATTTTATAACTTAATAATGGTTGATATATTATTTTTTTTGTATTAATTTGTTTGATTTTTTTTTTAGTTTATTTAAAAAAGAAGGATTTTTTCGTAATTCTTCAATTTCAATTTTTCACATGACATGTTTAAAAACACAAGATTCAAGGATATTTTAGTACATTTGACATATTTTTAATTTAAAACCACAGGATCCAAAAGTTTCTTTATTTTCTTAAACTCTGTGTCAAGTCAAAATACGCCAAATAAATTAAAACGGAGGGAGTATGTATTTTAACTTCAATTTTTTAACTATTAAAATTAAGTTAGTTGATTTGATATAAACACCTGATAAGTTTTTACCGATATTGTCATCATTATTAGGGGTCGTTTGGTTGGGAACAAGTTATCCTGGGATAAGCTATCCCGGGATTAGCTATCCCACCATATATAATTAAGGAATAATTTATCTCATCACTATGGTATAAATGGTAGGATAAATAATCCCAAAACTAACTAATACCTTCAATCAAACGAAAGATAAAATAATCCTACATTTTATCCCGAGACTATTATACCTCATACCTCATACCAAACAACCCAAATGTTTTATCTAGCTGCACGTGTTGTTTTCTTTTCCTTGTCATGTAATTGTGGAATAGTTCTCATACCAACTCTTTTGATAAACTAAAAGCGTAGGGCACAAAGAAAGGGACATGATACCTTAATATATCACCCAACCATAATAAAATCAATGTAATTGGATGAAAATATCAAATATGAGTAAACTTTTCTTCATTACGGAATCCATCTTCATATGCACTTTTTTCTATTACGATTTCCACACCTAATGGTGGTTGGTGTTGGGATTTCTTCAGTTAATCATACGATGGATCATTTATTAATAACCAAAAAGGTCATTACACAAAGATGGGGAGATGGTGCCTCATCACCTCAATACCTATACGGGAAATGGACATCTTAACTTCCTTTGGCATGAATAATATACAAGTTTTTTTTAAAATATCATACACTTTCGATGTTTATATCAAATCAATAAATATATTGCATTTTTTTTATGATTTGCCTCCTCGTCATTACACCTCTTCTTATTTTCTCAAGTGCATATTTTAAATAAGTGACACTTATATTATTTAAAATTTAAAGATTTATATATATATATATATATATATATATATATATATATATATACTAGTTTAGAGTACGTGCTTTATACGTGTGTAATGTTATCACATTAATTAATAATAAATATATATGAAAAGAATAAATTATTGTGTGTACTTTATATTATTAAGTAAAAAAAATTACAAAAAAAAATAACATCACACTAACAATTAAGGAGAAAGTTAAATATATTGAACAAAATTTTGTCATTGATATCAAAAGTCAAAATTATATCAATATTAATATCCAAAAATACACTTTAAATAATAAGGTAAAGAAAAAATAAACTTCATTTATATGAGCATAATAATATAACACGATAACTTATAACAAATTAACACTAACATAAAGGATTATGATAAAGCAAAAGATAACAACTTAGGTAAGAAAATTGAAAGTCATTTATCAAGAGGCTATCAACACGATAATAACATAATTTTTATAATTATTACTCATGTGTTAAAGTAAAACACTAAAGTAAATTAGCGAAAGAATTTATGATTAAATTATAAGTTGTCCATAATATTTTTACTCCAATGGGTGAATTGGAATTGAAAGTACTTTTAAATTTTCATAAAACGTAATTTAGTCTTTTTTATTTGTAATTTTAAATTTGTTTCAAGAATGTATCTTACATATGAACATGAAAATATAGGCAGATAAGTGAATGATTTAATAAACAAACTTTTTAGTTAATTTCAAAATTTTAAATATTAAGAAAATAATTAAATGATTATTTATATAAACTCTAAATCTAATTTTAAAGAGGAAAAAAATCATAGCTAAATATTGTCGAGTTTTAATAATGAAAAGTGAACGGAAAATGGAGGAAATAAAATTGGAGGAAAAATGAAATCTACCTTTTGCTTTTTGGAAGAAACATTTGTACCACATTGGTGGTAGAAAAGAAATTTCATGTGCTTAAATAGAGAAGCACTTCCTCATGGTCTTAAAGGGTTGAGAAGAAGACAAGCCTCGCATCGTCGCTCGCTCGGATTCGGCTTTGGCTTTGAATTTGTCAAAGATCGACAGAGAGATTATCTTTTTGGACAAAGTTTATTTAAACTTAATTGTTTAAGCCAAAATTCTAATCCAGAATATTTTTCCATTTGCATCCGCAAGTGAGCCCCCCGACATTTCTGAAATAGTGCAACTTTTCTGAACCTTTGCTTTTCTTCCTCAAGCAGTGCTTTTTGGCTATAAATATCTGATTCTTCCTCAAATATTGAATACGATTTCTGAATGAAATTTCTTATACTTCTACATTTCTTCTTCAAAAAATTCAAATGTGATTTACTACCATTGAGTGGTTCGTAGTTCAACTGTAACGACCGCGCTCGTCGTTATGGGTAAACCTTTTGTGCCAATTTTTGAGTCAGAAAACTTTCGGGTTTGGGAGTTGAAAATTCTGGGCTAGGCTAGTTTGATTTTGGAGCGTGGACCGCTATAACGGAGCGACGGGATCAGAAAACTCAAAATGGGTTTTATATTTTTATTCTCTCCCATTAAACCCCAAAACAGACGAGGGTTACTCCAAGAACCCTCTTAGGCTGCTCCAAAGCTTGAGAGTCATGGGGAGGGAAAATTTCGGCTAAAAGGATGCGAAACCATGGATTTTGAGCCTGTCATCCATCAAAGAACGCCTTCATGGAGCCAGAAATTGCACTGCGCAACTGCTTGGCGTCCAGGTAGGCTAGGTTATCTTTATTGAGTAGATTGACCCGCTTCTATTTCCTACTTGTTGAAAAGGAGAATCCATGTTTAGGCCCTCGGGCACGAAGTCTGGAGGAGAATAGTTGTGGTTGGATTAGTTAATCTAGAATTGATTGAGTTGTGATGAATTGTTGTGACATTTTGGCTTGATATGCTTAATTGAGTGTTGTGTGATGATAAAATCTGATGACTAGGGTGTCAGAAAGGTTCGGAGAATCGGAAACTTGGATAATTAAACCATGGGTTAAAGAGGGGATTCTTTGAAGTGTTGTTAGAAGAAACTAGAATATCGTAATTGGTTGAATCACCAAGGTTAGGGGAGGTCTCTCCCCATGTTGTATTTTGGTACTAGAAGGAGGGTCAGGATTGGATGTAGCTACTAGTATGTGTTAAGGGGTGAATTGGGGTTAGTCTTCGGACGGGATTTCAAGGTTAAGTTATTGTACCCGGAATGGGGGTAGGTGATGGTTATTGATTCCTGTATGCATTGTATGTTTGTGTACTCTCGTCTAAGTATTGTATGAGGTGCATGCTTAGGGAATGATTAGGAATGTCTAAAGGTCCTGTTATCTGTCTTGTGAAATAAACTAGGTGTTATTGCTTGTTGGTTTATAAGTGTTGATTGTTCATTGTTTGTGACTGTGGATTTGTGTGATATTCGGTTGCCTCGGGTACCACGCCTGGTACGGGTATACCAATGGTTGGCTGGGTTACCACGCCTGGTACATGTTTACTAACGGTTGGCTCGGGTACCACGCCTGGTACGGGGATACTAATGGTTGGCTCGGGTACCATGCCTGGTACAGGTTCTATATCGGTTGGCTCGGGTACCACGCCTGGTATGGGTTTGATCTTACTTGCTTTGACTATATATGCTGACGATGGTTCCATGAGTGGACCAGGTTAATTATTGAATCTGCGAATGATTATTTTTGGTCCTTGAGAGGTCGGGTTGCTACACTTAAATGTGGAGATAATCCTAGGGTGGATAGGGTATTTCATGTTAACACTAGGTGTTGGTATAGAGATCCTTGGTCGGTCGGGGAAGGATAAGAAGGGTATATGCAACTGCTATTTGCTCATTGTTTAAGATTGGTTGTTAAACCTGTTCCATGTGATTGATAAGTTAGAAGGAAGACTGAGAGTCCGAAATTATATTGTTACGGTTTTAATTGTTCTTATTGTTCTTCACATGTTAGGTTCTTGAGAGGGCTGGGAGTTATCATTATTATTTGGCATTTAGTTGGTCCTTGAAGTGCCGGGTTAGTGTGCTTAAGTGACAAGGTGGTCCTTCTATGGGACGGGGTCACATGTTATTGGCATAGATGATGTCCTAGGGATCCTTGTTTGTTCTGGGTTATGTAAAATGGATATATATTTACTGTCACTGAGAATCGTTAATGTCGGTTAGACTTTTTACGTTCGGTTGATAAGATAAAGGGAATAATTGTGGCCTGGTTATAATGTTGGCTGTGGTTACTTGTCGAGAATGGCCCTAGGGGTCATTGGGACGGTTTATACTAGTAGGTGGTGGTACGACAGTTGTGGTCTATGTCACTAAGTAGTGGGGTTTACTCCGAGTTGTTGAGCCACATTGGTTGATTGGGATAAAGGAATGGTAGCCCGGGTATGAGCATAGATGTCGGGTAATGCCAAGGTGACTTGAGAAGTCTAGGTTTCAAGGTGACTTGGGGAAGTCTAGGTGTCAGGTGTGACTTGGGAAGTCTAGGTGACAAGGTAACTTGGGAAGTCTAAGGGATAGGAAGGTTGTTTCCATAGCGGGTTTTGATAAAGGTGGATGTGAAAGGGGTTGGAGTATTTAACTCATGTATTTACATTGATTTATTATATAATGGTAGAAGTGGATTCAGATCGACCAATGATGCCTACCAGTACGTGTGTTTGTACTGATTCTACTCTTGCTATACCTTTTGGGTATAGTCTGGTTGCAGGGTTGGTGATGTTTCACAGGTTCAGGATGACAGTGATTCTTCAGCAACTCCTACTTTTACTTCTATGGTGGGAGTTGAGTCTTCTTTATTTTGTATCATCTTGTAGTAGCTCTTGTACCGGCTTAGACTAGATTCTACGGAGGGCTGATTAAAAAATTATAAAAGGTTTTCGCATTCTTTTAAACATTTTCATGTATTAAAAAAGTTTATTTCATGGTTTACTTCTTTTCCCGCATTGCCTGTTTGATCGGGTGGTAAGGATTTTCCTATCTAGGTGGATTAGAGTAGGTTCCCGCACGGCCTGATAGTTGAGTCTTGATAAATAGTATCAGAGCCCAGGTTACAAGTCTCCCAGTACAAGAGCAAAATGTCGAATAAAGTCATGTGGATTGGTGTGTTGACTTCCATATCTAATCCTTGGGAAGCTATGAAGCATTCTAGGAAACATCTCTCTTCTTTCATTCCTTTTCGTGTGGTTCATTCACTTGCTTGTATGGGTTGAGTCCAATTGGTATCTCTCGATTCCAATTAGTATCTTAACAAAGTAAAGGATGTCATTATACTCCGTCGCGATAAGACAAGCAAGGGAAATTGGAACCATGAAGGTTTTAATTGGTATCTGGCTGGGGAGGTTATGTAAGGGATGGATGAATCGGCTAACGGTCATCCATGAAGCGAATGAAATGTAATGAAACTGATTTGATCGAGTGTTGGAGCTTGAGACTTGTGATTGTATGTATTACATTGTTAGAATGACTGCGATTGTGTGGTGTGTAATTGGTTGAGTTACTTTGAAGTTTTTGGTTAGTGAAGAGTCTTAACTTGGTTATGTGTTAATGATTGAAGGAATTCTTGTTTTGTAATTCAAGTGGAAAACAATATGCTAAATGCAGGGTAGGGTCTTATCGTTGGTAAAAATGATAAGGGGAAATGGTATATATATACTTGTGGGAACTTAGGTTTCAAGTGGTTGGTATGAGAATAAGTACCAGGGACAAGGGCTATTATTGCTTAATAGCGAGAATTATGGTAAGACGTGGATGATCGACTAATGGTCATTCATGGGATGAATAGAGAGTAAATTATGTGACTTGATTTCATTGTAGCCTGAAGCTGAATTGTCTATGTGTTACAGTGCTTGTATGACTTACTTGGTTGGTATGTGATTGCTTGCCTTATTGTGAAATTATGGGTCTAAAGGTCATTGTAATTTGAATTGGTATGATTTGATTTGTGATAAAATGCTATGTGTGTTGAGTTAAAATTTCATAATTCTTTTGGAAAAGGACTCATCATTGGATAAGATGGTGAGGGAAAAGAATTTATGACTGTAGGGAAGCTTCGGTTTCAGGACAGTCGGGACTTGGTTGGGAACCATGAGAAAAAAGGGCTATTTTTGCTTGATAGCGGGAATTTCGGTAAGGAAATTTTCATTTGTGATAACTCATGATCATGACTTCAGTAAATTTATTTTGACTTTAAAAATTGTGATTTGCTTTAGTGATAAAATTACGGTATGCCCCAATTGGAGTGGTTTGCATTACATTCGGGTATAGACTTATCATTGGTATAGATGGTAAGGGAACAAAAAGGGTTTAATGACTGCAGGGAAGCTCTGGTTTTGGGACAGTCAGGATCGGTTGGAAATCATAAAAAGGAAAAAGTGGGACTAGTAGTGTGCGATAGCGAGAATATGTTATTGTACGCGGTTCTGGTGTGTTTTGTGTCTGACTTTATGGTAATGGGGTGCTAAATTCTCAACTATGCATAGTTGAGGTTGGTCTTGAGGTTATGTTTTGAGACCGTAATACATTTTTGGTGTTAGCATTGAGAACAGAGAAGGGAAACGAGGGAAATTTTTAGGGAATGATAAATTTTCTAGGCTACTACTTTTAGGGTTTCCCATAGCGGTGTGCAAGTCGCTATAGCGAGATGGGAAGGGCATAATCCTTGTCCTGTTTTTCCCCTGTTCTGTCTTTCATTCCCGGGTCATTTTTTTTAATTGCTATTTGAGCTGCGAGGTATTGCAGGAACTATTTAGCATCCATACATGATAAGAGGAAATGGTAGATATGATAGCCCGATGTATTGGTGAAATTTTGATTTACCACTGCTGGGAATAGTCACCTAGGTAGAACTTGACAAAAATGACCCATGATTGACAGAGTAGTATTGGACACTGCTCATAGGCTTATGTTATGAGGGTGAGTAGTGGATGGTTTATTATTGATGATCCTTAGTGGTAGGGTCAGTTGAGTGGTGGGCGTGTGCTTTCTATAGCATTGGTTAGGGTGTAAGTGCCCGGGTAGAATTCCCCCTAAGACGAGAGTTGACAAAAACCTCAAGCTAGGATGAGTTCCAATGGAATTTTTGTTGTTGCGTGATTCAGAGATACGTGGTATCTTGGGGCACAGTGTTGACAGGAGTAAGGTGATATTATGATATGGGAGGGTCATAGTACCTCGTAGGAAGCTTCCGGGATGGAGTTCGGGTTAGAAGAACTCCGGGTATAGCAGGAAAGGGGACGCCATGGTGGGATCTAGTCCCCTTAGCATGGAAAAACTGTTTTGTTCGTTAGTTGAGTCTCTTTTGCTTTGGTGTTTCGATGAGGCCACATATTTCTTGGGCACTCGGAGAGGGGTAATCTAGTTAGCCTTGTACAGCTTGAAGGAAGGAATTCCTTGATAGAGCGGGAGTGAGTTGAATTTTGATTGAGATGGGTACACCAAGGGATTGGGAAGTTTCAGTGGTTTGCGTAAGGTTATATTTATGTTGTCATGGTAGAGCGTTAAGGTTCGGGGGGAGGGGGGCTCCTTCTTCTCTTTACGCCTTAGAGATCGTTCGGGGATGAATGATGGGTAAATTAATATTTGTTATAACGATCGGGCTCGTCATTACGGGTAAAATTTTTGTGCTAATTTTTGAGTCAGAAGACTTCCGTGTTTGGGAGTTGAAAATTCTGGACTAGGCTAGTTTTGGCTAGTTTTGGAGCGTGGACCTCTATAGCGGAGCGACGAGATCAGAAAAGTCAAAACAGGTTTTATATTTTTATTCTCTCCCATTCAACCCTAAAACAGATGAGGTTACTACAAGAACCCTCCTAGGCTGCTCTAAAGTTTGAGAGTCATGGGGAGGGGAGATTTTGGCTAAAAGGATGCGAAACCATGGATTTTGGGCCTGTCATCCATCAAGGAACGCCTTCACGGAGCCAGAAATTACACTGCACAGCTTCTTGGGATCCAGGTAGGCTAGGTTATCTTTATTGAGTAGATTGACCTTTATTTCCTACTTGTTGTATAGTTGAATAGGAGAATCCGTGTTTAGGTCCTCGGGCACAAAGTTTGGAGGAGAATAGTTGTGGTTGGATTAGTTAATCTAGAATTGATTGAGTTGTGATGAATTGTTGTGACATTTTGGCTTGATATGCTTAATTGAGTGTTGTGTGATGATAAAATCTGAGGACTAGGGTATCGGGAAGGTTCGGGGAACCGAGAATTTCGATAATTAAACCACAGATTAAAGAGGGGATTCTCTGAAGTGTTGTTATAAGAAACTAGAATATCGTAACTGGTTGAATCACCAAGGTTAGGAGAGGTCTCTCCCCATGTTGTATTTCGGTACTAGAAGGAGGGTCAGGATTGGATGTAGCTACTAGTATGTTTTAAGGGGTTAATTGGGGTTAGTCTTCGGATAGGATTTCAAGGTTAAGTTATTGTACTCGGAATGGGGGTAGGTGATGGTTATTGATTCATTTATGCATTGTATGTTTGTGTACTCTCGTCTAAATATTGTATGAGTTGCATTCTTAGAGACTGATTAGGAATGTCTAAGGGTCCTGTTATCAGTCTTATGAAATGAACTAGGTGTTATTGCTTGTTGGTTTATAAGTGTTGATTGTTCATTGTTTGTGACTGTGGATTTGTGTGATATTCGGTTGCCTCGGGTACCATGCCTGGTACGGGTATACCAATGGTTGGCTGGGTTACCACGGCTGGTACATGTTTACTAACGGTTGGCTCGGGTACCACGCCTGGTACGGGGATACTAATGGTTGGCTCGGGTACCATGCCTGGTACAGGTTCTATATCGGTTGGCTCGGGTACCACGCCTGGTATGAGTTTGATCTTACTTGCTTTGACTATATATGCTGACGATGGTTCCATGAGTGGACCGGGTTAATTATTGAATCTGCGAATGATTATTTTTTGTCCTTGAGAGGCCGGGTTGCTACACTTAAATGTGGGGATGTTCCTGGGGTGGATAGGGTATTTCATGTTAACACTAGGTGTTGGTATAGAGATCCTTGGTCGGTCCGGGAAGGATAAGAAGGGTATATGCAACTGCTATTTGCTCATTGTTTAAGATTGGTTGTTAAACTTGTTCCATGTGATTGATAAGTTAGAAGGAAGACTGAGAGTCTGGAATTATATTGTTACGATTTTAATTGTTCTTATTGTTCTTCACATGTTGTGTTCTTTAGAGGGCTGGGAGTTATCATTATTATTTGGCATTTAGTTGGTCTTTGAAGGGCCGGGTTAGTGTGCTTAAGTGAAAAGGTGGTCCTTCTATGGGCCGGGGTCACATTTTATTGGCATAGATGATGTTCTAGGGATCCTTGTTTGGTCTGGGTTATGTAAAATGGATATATGTTTACTGTCACTGAGAATCGTTAATGTCGGTTAGACTTTTTACGTGCAATTGATAAGCTAAAGGGAAGAATTGTGGCCTGGTTATAATGTTGGCTGTGGTTACTTGTCGAGTATGTCCCTAGGGGTCATTGGGACGGTTGTACTAGTAGGTGGTGGTACGACAGTTGTGGTCTATGTCACTAAGTAGTGGGGTTTACTCCGAGTTGTTAAGCCACATTGGTTGATTGGGGTAAAGGAATGGTAGCCCGGGTATGAGCATAGATTTCGGGTAATGCCAAGGTGACTTGAGAAGTCTAGGTGTCAAGGTGACTTGGGGAAGTCTAGGTGTCAGGTGTGACTTGGGAAGTCCTAGTGACAAGGTGACTTGGGAAGTCTAAGGGATAGGAAGGTTGTTTCCGTAGCGGGTTTTGATAAAGGTGGATGTGAAAGGGGTTGGAGTATTTAACTCATGTATTTACCTTGATTTCTTATATAATGGTAGAAGGGGATTCAGATCGACCAATGATGCCTACCAGTACGTGTGTTTGTACTGATTTTACTCTTGCTATACCTTTTGGGTATAGTCTGGTTGCAGGGTTGGTGATGTTTCACAGGTTCAGGATGACATTGATTCTCCAACAACTCCTACTTTTGCTTCTATGGTGGGAGTTGAGTCTTCTTCATTTTGTATCATCTTGTAGTAGCTCTTGTACCGGCTTAGACTAGATTCTAGGGAGGGTTGATTTCAAAAATTATAAAAGGTTTCCTCATTGTTGTAAACATTTTCATGTATTAAAAAGGTTTATTTTATGGTTTACTTCTTTTTTCGCATTGCCTGTTGGATCGGGTGGTAAGGGTTCTCCTATCTAGGTGGATTAGAGTAGGTGCCTGCACGGCCTGGTATTTGAGTCGTGACATTAACAGAGTTTAAGGTACCACTATTCTGTTGAAGAAAATCGTTCTATCCTGGGAGGATATATTCTATCAACCTCGGGTGCTTAAGGGGAATAATTTTTTTTAGGACACCCTGTGTATTCATTGGGCTCGATTTTCTCTCTTCTTCTTTTTCTTTACTATTTTCTGAAGTAGTTTAAGTTCTTATTTCTACTTATATATTAAAGAGAGAAGTGATGAAAATACCCCTAAACTTTGCACAAATTATTACTTTAGTTCCCCATCTATACCTAACATTAAAAACACCCTTAGGCTTGACTAAATATATTTAAAAATGTTCTTGAATTACCACACCTAACTAAGTGTGTTCACTTGCGGTCCAGGTGGACTTATTTTATGATGTGACATTTATTTGTCATCCATGTAGATATTTAAAGCCACAAAAAATGCATTAAAAATAATTAAAATCTCTAGAACTCTTCCTTTCATCTTCCTCATCACATTTCTCCTAATTTCTCCCTGCAATTTCACACAATTGCTCGTCTTCATCATTCCTGATCTCCGATAATTTTATTGATGACTCCACCAATTTCCCTTTTCTCAAATTATCCCTTCACTGGAATTACAATTCAATAAATTTTACACTTTTAATTACTTTTACTGCTTCTTTATCTTCTTCGAATGACTGGATATCATGGAGAATTAACCCAATTGCCCCCGTCATGATCGATACTCAGTTACTTATAGCATTCAAATCTCCAAATGGATCCATTATTGTCAAAACATATAATTTTACTACTTCATATAAATCTAATATATAAACTAATAAACTTTCGTTCAAATATGTTTTGGATTCTAAAGCAGAGTACTCTAATGATGTCATGAGAATTTTGGCCATTAAATAAAATGGTCAAGAAAACATCTTGAGCTCAAAATTGGGGTGTGTTTTAATGGACGAAAACTTTAATAGGAAGAAGAGGGTTGTTGGGGTGGGTTTAAAATTAAAAGGAAAAGTAAAAATATCATTTTCTTAATCCTCTTACTTGCTCACAAGAGTTTAAAATTACTTGCTATATCATGTGGAAGTTCAGGGGTGTTTTTAAATGCATTTAGTCATGTGTAGGGGTATTTTTAGTACTAGATATAGGTCGGGGACTAAAATATTAATTCGCACCAAGTTTAGGGGTATTTTTACCACTTCTCTCTATATTAAATACAATTTTTTTCTCAGAAATAATAATCTTAAGAAAATTATTATTGTATCTGTATTTGAACTCTGGAGATTAAAACTTTTTGATTTTCTATTTCGTTTGAATCTTTGTTCTGATTTGAAGAATATAAAAGCTTTGTCAGAACTTAGAGTTCATTCTGTTAAACGATTCAAAGAGTATAAAAACTTCATTGTTAACTAGAAACAAGTTTGAATAATGATACAGTCTTTATTGTTAGTACTAAATTATTTGTCAAAATTGTGACAGAGAAAATAATGAATAAAACAGAACACCAAAATAATTCTATTATGAATAGTGTTGCTCCAACGTCAATAACTATTGCATCATCAAGTCGTACGACAGTTGCACCTGTAATGACTACGACAGAAAAGCCAGGAAAATATCTGGGAATCGACTTCAAGCGAAGGCAGCAAAAAATATTTTTCTATCTCACTAATCTAAGCCTACAACACTTTATTAGTGAAGATGTTCCTGTGTTGGCTGAAAAAACTCTGGATAATGAGAAGTTCATAGTTACTGAAGCATGAAAATATTCATATTTCCTTTGCAAGAACTACATACTCAATGACTTAGAGGATGGCTTGTATAACATCTTCAACGTATGTAAGACTTTAAAAGAGTTATGGCGCTATCCTGGGGATAGGGGAGATAAGCTTTTTGTACAGCCTTGAGAGCTCACTCACTTGAAACGAGCTTTCCTTTCCTCTCACTGACTAGCTATATTACAGAAGGAATTGCTTCCCTGGCTTACGACTGGCATTACTACTTTTTAAGAACCGTGCTTTCAACCCTTGGCTCGGTTGTAGCTCGTTGCTACAACTTCTAT
Organism: Jaltomata sinuosa; assembly: GCA_003996215.1. Classification (NCBI taxonomy): domain Eukaryota; kingdom Viridiplantae; phylum Streptophyta; class Magnoliopsida; order Solanales; family Solanaceae; genus Jaltomata; species Jaltomata sinuosa. Next base: position 26,989 of record QJPP01000544.1, read on the forward strand.
TAAGCTTGTTCCGTGCTTACTCACTTCACTCGGAGCTAGCCAGCAAGCTAGCAAACCCCCCCTTACTCACCTCAACATCTATAAAAAAAATTTCTTTCTCCTTTTCATTTCATAATAATAAGGTAAGCTGCCCAAAAGTCCTGACTTTTTAGAGGCAGGGCTTCGACCCGTATTTGTCCAACTCCTCGAACTGCTGGGTGTGGCATATTCATGGATTGGTAAAGCAAACTCTCAATTTGATCAGGAGAGCCTAGAGAGCTCTCTATCTTTCCCCAAATTTTGACTAGCGCGGTTCTTTTTCTCGACCAATTTGAATTCCATTTCATTTTGGATTTGTTGTTAAGTAGAGTAGTAAGTAGCTAGGCGGATTTCAGTGAGAAGAAATACAAAACAGATGATGTTGGACTAAAGAAGTTTGTGGCTGCAAAATTTTTGAACTTTAAAATAGTTGACAGCAAGACTGTCATGTTTCAAGTTCAAGAATTACAAGTCATCATTTATGACCTCCTTGCGAAAGGTATAAATAGTTACAATACCTTCATTGTAAATTATATTGAATATGTTGCTAACGTCAAACTTACCTTTGAAGGTATGATAACAAATGAAGCTTTTCAAGTAGCAGCCTTTATTGAAAAGTTGTCTCCTTCACGTAGGAGCTTTAAGAATTACTTGAAGCATAAGCGCAAGAAGATGACTCTTGAAGACTGATTGTTTATTTAAGGATAGAAGAGGACAACAAGGCTGCAGAAAAGAAGTCTCGTGCAAGTTCAATAATATTGGGAGCAAACATAGTTGAAGAAGAACAAACAAGCAACGAGAAAAGAAAAAAGCCGTCTGGACCAAAGAACAATTCACCCAAGAAAAAGTTCAAAGGCAACTGCTATAAATGTGGTAAAATTGGCCACAAGGCTTTGAATTTTTGGACTTTTAAGAAAGACAAGAACACTGGTCAAGAAAATATGACCGAACAAATGAAAGGCTTATGTGCCATGTTTTCTGAATGTAACTTGGTTGGCAACCCAAGGGATTGGTGGATAGATTCTGGTGCCACCCATTATGTGTGTGCCAAAAGAACTTGTTTGCATATTATGCTCCCGATGAACCCGATTGTTAGCATCTAATCCTATATGTTTTAATGACGACAATCTATTTTGTAGTAAATGAAGGAGAAAATCAAGCAAAGCACTAGCAGTAAAAAAAGAAAAGAATTAACACTGCAACAAGGCCCCTTGATTCAAGGAGTCATGCTAAACTTAATGAGAAGAGTCAACAACATATATGAAATGGCGATGTCAAGGCACAAATAGTTTACAGAAGGAAATCAAGTAAAGACAATCAAGAAAGAAGGAATACTATAGGAAAAGATATGGACGTATCTGATACAGACATATATTTCAGCCATCAAGAAATCAATCTCGTCAGTCGAATTGATTGAAGAATAAATCCCTTAGATTATCCTTAAGAACACAACATATTAGAAAAGGAAATTCTGATTCTCACAGCATAGGATCAGCCAAGATATCTCAAATCAAATCTGTCCCAGAAGATTCTCAATCAAGACCAACGACTTTATCAATATTGCAAACACCTATAAAAGAAGACCAAGACCAAGATACAAAGAGTACAACTTTACTTGAGCAAACACTCAGTTTACTCTTTTAGCTTACCATAAACAATAACAGCTTGATCCATCGTTATTTTAGAAATCACCATATCCTGGGTTTTGGGAACCATTAATTATTGTTTTGACTTAAGTGGGGTTGACGTGACAGAAATTTTAGATTTTTGAAATTCATTTGGGCTGACATCACTCCACTATAATGGAAATTATTCTGCTATATCGCCACCGCTGTAGTGGTCAACCGGTCACTATAGCAATATAACGGAGACAAAAACTAAGAAATATGATTTTTATTTTAGACTTCTCCTCCTCAATTGAAAAATACATGAGGGTTACTCCAAAGACCCTCCTAGGCTTCTCCCAAGTTTGAAGGCCATGGGGAGGAGGGATTTTGGCGAAAAGGGCGTGAAACCATGGATTTTGGGCTTATCCTTCGTTAGGGAATGCCTTCACAAAGCCAGAATATGGCGGGTGCAGCTACTTAGCGTCCAGGTAGGCTAGGTTCTTTTTATTGAGTAGACTTAGACCCATTTCCATTTCATATTGTTGTACAGTCTGGAAGGAGAATTCATGTGTAGGCCTTTGGGCAGGAAGTCTGGAGGAATATTGTATGGTCTGGTTAGTTTATTGATCAGGGGTTGATGATATCGGGGTGACTTGTTTCCATTCTGGGTTGTATATTTATTACTTTTTGCGTGATGTTAGACTCTAAGAACTAGACAGTTGGGAAGGTTCAAGGAACCGAAAATGTTATGGGTAAGTAAGTGACTAGTTATAAGGGGCTTTGAGAATGTTCCGATATAAAAGAAGTGGGGTAAATAGGAATGGTGTAAGCACAAAAGGTTAGGGGATGTCTTCCTTGTATTATGTTGTCTTAAAAGAAGGGTTTCTAAAATAATGTGTCAGTTAAACACGTGCCTAGGGGGTGAACCGGGACTTGGTCCCTGGTTAATAATTTAAATGTTGGGGTTGTGAACTGGTTGTGAGGTAGGTGATGGTTGTTGTTTTACCAAATACAATGTATATACATGTAACTTTAGCTTAGTGAGGTACGTGCTTGCATGCTTAGGGGATGAAGTTATGAATGTCCAAGTATTTGGGGTGTCAATTATGTGAAATAAACTTGATTATTGCTTGTTAGTTTTACAAGTGTGTATTTGTTCACTTAATTAATAATTATTGGCTTTGTGTGACATTTGGTTGGCTCGAGTACCACGTTTGATACGGGACACTAATGGTTAATTCGGGTACCATGCTTAGTACATGTTCTATATTGATTGGCTCAGGTACCACGTGCGGTACGAGTTTAATTATGCATTGTTGACTGGGTTTGTCAAAGGTTCCATGAGTGGACCGGGTTGATTGTTGAATTTGTGATTATGTATATTGGTCTTGAGAGGTCGGGTTATAACACTGAAATGTAGGGTTGGTCCTTGGGTGGACTAGACATTGCATGTTAACACTAGGTGTTGGTCTAGGGATCCTTAGTTGGTTTGGGTGACTTAAAAAGGGTATGTGCTATTGTATTTGTTTATTGTTTATGTGGTGGTTGAATATGTTCCTTATGTTTGATAAGTTGGAAGGTAGACTGAGGTCCTGTAAATATATCACGGGCTGTTATTACATATTAGGTATGTCCTAGGGGTCTCTAGGGCAGTCCGAACACTGGTAAATAGTATTGCAAATGTAGGTGGTCTAGTGTTTGGGTAGTGGAGTTTTCCATGGGTCGTTGAGTCATAGTGGTTGACATGGGTAATGGAGTGGTAGTCTGAGTCGGGACATACTTTGGAAGTCTAGGGGTAAGTGTGACTTCGGAAGTCTAGGGGTAGGTGTGACTTGGGAAGTCATATGTGTCAGATGGAGAGTCTCCGAGTGGTCGAGTTGGCAGCGGAATGGGGTAGGAAGGATTGGGACAGAATGTATAAGTTCTTAGTGTAATATCACGGTGGTAAAGGTGGATGTTGGAAGAATGGATTACTGTAATTATTGCATATTTCTCTTGATTTCTAATATGATGGTATATAGTGGATTTTGATCGAACGATGATGCCTACCAGTATGTATTATTTGTACTAATACTACTCTTGCTATACCTTTTTAGGTATAGTCTGGTTGCAGGGTCAGTGATGTTTCTTAGGTACAGGACGACGGTGATCTTCAACAACTTCTACTCCTCGTTTCCATGATGGAGGCTGTGTCTTCTTTTAATTCTTGTAATTCTCCTGTAGTAGCTCTTGTACCTGCTTAAACTAGATCCTAGGGAGGGTTGTTTTCAAGTTGTAAAGATTTATTGTTGTGCATATTGTGAGAGTTATTTCAGTATTAAAAAGGGGGTCTTTCTATTATTTTATTTTGATTTTTTGCATTTACCGGTTGGATAGAGTGATAAGGGTTCTCCTATCTAGGTGCTTAGAGTAGGTGCCCGCATGGACTGGTAGTTGGGTTGTGACAAATACTATCAGATCATAGGTTATCAGTCTCCTAGTACAAGAGAAAAATATCGAATAGAGTCCTACGGATTGGTTGTTTGACGTCCACATCTAATCTTTGGGAAGCTATGAAGCTATGAAGCATTCTAGGAATCATCTCTCTTCTTTCATTCTTTTTGTGTGGTTGGTTACTTGCTTGTACGGGTTGTGTTCAATTGGTATCTCTCAATTCCAATTAGTATCTCAACGAAGTCAAGAATGTCAGATGACTCCGACTGTAATGAGATAATGCAAGAGAAGTTGGAACCGGGAAGGTTCCATTTGGTATCTGGCCGAGAGGATGTGGTAAAGCATGGAAAATCGATTAACAGTCATCCATGAGGCGAGTAAAGAGTAGTAAATGTGACTTGATTTTGTTGTATGCCTGAAGCTTGAAATTTTGTGTGTAGCAATAATTGTATGACTGCAATTTTTGGTGTGTAACCGCTTGCCTTATTGTGAATATTTTTGGTCTGGGAGGAGTCATAACTTGATTTTATGTGCTTTGGTTAGTGAATTTCCATGTGTGTTGATTGGAAAATTTGTATTACATTTTGAAATGGGACTTATCATTGGTTAAGACGGTAAGGGAACAAGACTCGTGACTACAGGGAGACTCCAATTTCAAGATAGTCGGGTTGGTTGGGAACCATGGGAAAAGGGGAGGGGAGTAATTCTTGTATGATAGCAGGAATATGTTGATGTGAACAATTTTCCGTTGTAATTCATAATTGATTTGATGATAAAGTGATGCTAAGTTTTGAATTATTAAGTGTCAGGGATGGTCTTGGGGTTATTCTTAAAGGCCAGGAGGTGATTCGGGAGTTAATGATGATAAGCGGGAATGGAGAATGAGTAAACTTTACTGAAAATTTCAATTTTTTGGGCTGCTACCGTCGGGACCGCCATAACAAAACTGTATCGCTATGGCGATCTTGCTATAGCGAGAATTTCCCTACTATGGCGGTACCGCTGTAGTGGTGGGAAAACTGCTATAGCGGAAGGGCGCGGGGCAAAATCCTGCCCTATTTTTCCCTATTTTTCCTTTCATTCTGGGGTATTTAAAAGCTATAGTTAAGCTACGAGCTGCTACGTACAACCAGAAAAACACCAGTAGAACTAATGTAGCATACATATAAGGTAAATATAGTCTGAAACTAGCATCTGCGTGCTTCAAACAAAAAGGGAAAAAGAAAGGGAAATATTGTCTAGTATATGCCCTAAACGAGGGCAAAGCCCAAAAGCAGTAAGTGCTTATAATGAAAGGGGGGAGATCCTAGGCCTCATCGTCGCTCAAGAAGGGAAACTCCTGCAAGTCCTCGGGCTCAAGCTGGGGAAGCTCCTGACCAGGGGCAACACAAGTGAACATGACCTTAATGGTCTTCCACATCTGGGCAAACATGTGATCCCTAGAGCCTTTCTTCTTCTTCTTCTTCTCCTCATCCAACTCCTTGCGGAGCGCTGCAAAGTCCTGAGTAGAGGGGGGAGGGGTTGTACCTTCATCAGTAGTGTCCTCCATATATCGCCTGACCACGGGCAGGTTCTCCTCAAACTGGCTGCTAGTAATTGGGGGCTGGGACTAGAAAGGAGGGGCGGGAGTGTCATCATCATCAATATCCCCCGCAGCCTGACTGCTCCCCACTTCTTCTACCTTCTTGTTCTTCTTAGTGGCAACCACTTTTGCCCAGAGAGGGTTGAAAGCATCATCCATCTCTACCTTCCTATCAGTATCATCCTCGGGCATCGCAACCCGTTTACATAGTTTAGACACCAGACCCAAAAGAAAGGGGCCCTTTCAGGGACCCCGGTAGAAGTCCCTCCACTCAGATATGATCTGTTCCTCCACATTCAGAATGATCCCCTACATAGCATAAGCCACCACCAAAGCCTAAGCATAAGTCATGTCGATGGTATTGCCTGACGGATGGATCCTCCGAGAAACCAAATTTAGCCACCTCCTAGCATCGGCTGAAATGTAAGTACTCATGATGCCCTCAGGACTGGGCCAGTAGACCTCACCCCTGAACTTCTCCTCTACCAAGGTATCCCTCAGCCATACCATGTACCACAGTCGAGCCTTGGCCTCATATGCCGCATTTGAAACATGGGCCACTCCTAGCACCTCATTTATAGTCCGAGAGTCCATAGGGACATCCACCCCTCGAATGCGAATAGTAGGGTTGGGGTCATCCGAACAAATGGTGGAGAGTATAGCATAGAACTCCCTCACCCAACTTGAACGCCCGGAAGGGGGATCCACCACCAATGGCCCCCAGCTGAACTCACGGAGCCTGCGATAGAAAATTGGTGCCTTCTCATTCACCCCTCCCATCTTGAAAGCCCTCTCGTAGCAAAATTCTAGACTTCAGATGTCCTGGAACCTCTCCCAACTAGCATCATTGGGGAACCTCTCGTAAAGGGGAATGCGTTCTTGACCAGTAGCCATTGAGTAAGTTAAACCTGCAATATAGCAAAGGGTGGGGTTAAAACTCGTAAAGGCGCAAGGAAATGTGTTTCAAAAAGAAAATTTCACTCTAGTGCATGCCTGGGAGGCTACTATTTTGCGGCCTCCCTCTATAGCGGATGGTTGTCCGCTACAGCAAACCGCTATAGCGGGATTTCTCTACTATAGTGGAACCGCTATAGCGGTTGGGTTCCGCTATAGTGGTCTTCATCATTCCAAAACTCCTAGGGGTGCATCAATGGCGCCCCTTGACCCAAAACTCCATTTTTAACATTTCAAGTCCAGATCAGTACTTCTAAAGTGCCTTATCACTGTTTTATACAAAAATTTGGGCATTATAACTCCTAAAGTTTGTCCCAAATCATAAATTTTCTCCAAGAACAACCCTTCACCTTTCCCACCGTTTTGATCCTATTTTGGGTCAAAAATCACAGAATTCTTACGCCCAGAATGCTGTGGAGACATTGTAAACGTAAGGGAAGCACCCATGCTTCAGAAATCTGACAAAGATCCAACCTATTTTCAAATTCAAAAATCAACTACAATATCTACCCTAAATCACTATTTTCTGCCACAATCCTATTCATAATCATGCAATGAGGTAGAGAAGTAAGTGGGTACGAAAGTTACCTGGATTTTTTTGACGTCGGGAGCAAAGTGATCGGGAGGAAGGGAGGGTTTTCGGATTGTAAAATATAGGAGAATGGGAATTAAAATCGTTTCTCCTCTTTTTCAACTGTTGCCAACCGCTATAGCGGTCGGCACCTCGCTATAGTGGTACCGCTATGGCGGTATAATTTCTGCTATAGCAGACGGCAGTTCAACTTTGGAAAGGAAAAAGGTTCCTTCTGAGTCTTTTGAAATTCTTTCGCTTTGATATTTCTACGAGGCTCTGGATTTTTTAGGTACTCGGAGAAGGTTACTTTAAAAAAATTCTGATAGCTTGGGGGAGTAAATTCCTCATTAGAGCAGGATCCTAACATTTTTCCTATTGATTTAACTGCAACTAAAATATGGGAGTTTTGATATTTTGTGTGAAAATGTAATTACGCTGTCAAGGTGGGACTGTGAGAGCCCCAAACTACTTTCTTTTTCTCGTTCTTATAGGATCATTCAGGGATGAACGATGGATAAATTAGTATCTATTGTAATAACATGATCCATCGCTATTTTAGAAATCACCATATCACGAGTTTTGGAGACCATAAATTTTTGTTTTGAATTAAGTGGGATTGAAGTGATGGAAATTTTTGATTTTTGAAATTCGTCTGGGCTGATGTCACTCTGCTATAGAAAAAATTATTTCGCTATAGTGCTGTTGCTGTAGCGGTCAGTCGGTCGCTATAGCAGTATGACAGAGGCAGAAACTAGGAAACACAAATTTTATTTTAGGGTTCTTCTTCTCAGTTAAAAAACATACGAGGGTTACTCCAAAAAACTTCCTAGGCTACTCCCAAGCTTGGGGGCCATAAGGAGGAGGGATTCTGGCAAAAATGATGTTAAATCATGGATTTTGGGTTTGTCTTCCGTCAGGGAATGTCTTCATGGAGCCAGAATATAGCAGGTGCAGCTGGTTGGTGTCCAGGTAGGCTAGGTTCTTTTCATTGAGTAGACTTAGACCTATTTCCATTTCATATTATTGTATAGACTAAAAGGAGAATTCATGTGTAGGCCTTCGGGGACGGAGTCTGGAGGAATATTGTATGGTTTGATTGGTTTATTAATTAGGGGTTGATGATATCGGGGTGACTTGTTTCCATTCTGGGTTGTATATTTATTACTTGGTGTATGATGTTAGACTCCAAGAACTAGACGGTTGGGAAGGTTCGAGGAACCGAAAATGTTATGGGTAAGTAAGCGACTAGTTATAAGGGGCTTCGAAAATGATTCGATATAAAAGAAGTGGGGTAAACATGAATGGTGGAAGCAACAGGGTTAGGGGATGTCTGTCCTGTATTGTGTTGTCTTAAAAAAGGGTTCCTTAAATGATGTGTCAGTTAAACACGTTCCTAGGGGGTGAATTGAGACTTGATCTCCAGGTAATAATTTAAATGTTGGGGTTGTGAACCTGTTGTGGGGTAGGTGATGGTTCTTGTCTTACCAAATGGAATGTATATACATGTAACTTTAACTTAGTGAGGTACGTGCTTGCATGCTTAGGGGGATGACGTTATGAATGTCCAAGTACTTGGGGTGTCAATTATGTGAAATGAACTTGATTATTGCTTTTTAGTTTTACAAGTGTGTTTTTGTTCACTTAATTAATGACTGTTGGCTTTGTGTGATATTCAGTTGACTCGCCATTCTTGGTATGGGATACTAATGGTTGGCTTGGATACCACGCATGGTACAAGTTCTATATTGATTGGCTCGGGTACCACATCTCATACAAGTTTAATTATGTATTGTTGACTGTGTTTGTCGAAGGTCTCGTGAGTGGACCAGGTTGATTATTGAATTTGTGATTGCGAATGTAGGTGGTTGACTTGGGTAATTGAGTGGTAGTGTGGGTCGAGACATACTTGGGAAGTCTAGGGATAAGTGTGACTTGGGAAGTCTAGGGGTAAGTGTGACTTGGGAAGTCTAGGGGTAAGGGTGACTTGGAAAGTCTAGGGGTAAGTGTGACTTGGAAAGTCTAGGGGTAAGTGTGACTTGGGAAGTCTAGGGGTAGGTGTGACTTGGGAAGTCGTAGGTGTCAGCTGTAGAGTCCCCGAGTAGTGGAGTTGGCAGCGGAACGGGGTAGGAAGGCTTGGAATAGAACGTATATGTTCTTAATGTAATATCACGGTGCTAAAGGTGGACGTTGGAAGAATGGATTACTGTAATTATTACATATTTCTATTAATTTCTAATATGATGGTATGTAGTAGATTCAGATCGACCGATAATGCCTAGCAATACGTGTTGTTTGTACTGATACTACTCTTGCTATACCATTTTGGGTATAGTCTGGTTGTAGGGTCAGTGATATTTCTTAGGTACAGGATGACGGTGATCTTCAACAGCTTCTACTCCTTGTTTTCATGGTGGAGGTTGTGTCTTCTTTTAATTCTTGTAATTCTCCTGTAGTAGCTCTTGTACCTGCTTAGACTAGATCTTAGGGAGGGTTGTTTTCAAGTTTTAAAGATTTACTGTTGTGCATATTCTGAGAGTTATTTAGGTATTAAAAATGGGGTCTTTCTGTTGTTTTATTTTGATTTTCGCATTTACCGATTGAATCGGGTGGTAAGGGTTCTCCTATCTAGGTGCTTAGAGTAGGTGCCCGCACGATCTGATAGTTGGATTGTGACACAAACTTTGTATACTGTCTTGTTTACAATTATGACAAAAGTAAAGGAGAATAGTGAGATAGCTATACAGGTTGAGGCTGTATCAAAATTGGAAGAATCTGGAGGAATTCAGATAACTATAACGCGATCCTATTTGTAATCACAAGTTCTTTTAAAGCTCTAAAGAAAATCCTTGTAACCCAAGAGGACTGGACTAATCACCACATCAGTGATCCAAACCAGAATAAATCTCTTTGTGTATCTAGTATATCTGTTCTTTATTTACTGCCTTTATCTATTTCGTTTACTAATCTGCAGGGGAGTCAACTTATGATAGTCATCAGTCGACTCACGCTAATAAAAGTTTTCAATTCACCCCCCTCTTGATTATCACTGATGAAACTATCTTTATGGCAAACTCTACTACACTAAAAGTTGAAGGAACATGCAAGATATGCTTGAAAATGACATCCAGCAAGGTTGTGACTCTAAACAACATCCTTCATGTTCCTGATTTACGAAAGAACTTGGTCTCAATATCACTTCTCACCAAAAATGGATTCTAGTGTATTTTTATTTTCGATAAGGTTGTAGTTAGTAATAATGAAATGTATGTAGAAAAAGGTTACCTAACTGAGGACCTTTTCAAATTCAATGTAATGACTGTTGAAATGAATAAAACTTCAGTTTCTTCTTAGTTGATTGAGTCAAATAATTTATGATATGTTCATTTAGGACATGTCAATTACAAAACCTTGTGAAAACTGATTAATTTAGAAGTATAGCCTAAATTTAAGTGCAATAAATCACAATATTAAATTTGTGTTGAATCTAAATTTGTTAAACATTCTTATAAATCTGTTGAAAGGAATTCAAACTTTAGATTTAATTCACATAGATATCTGTGATATGAAGTCAATACCATTTCATGGTGGAAAAAGGTATTTCATAACCTTTATTGATAATCATACTCGGTATTGTTATGTTTATTTGCTTAACAGTAAGGATGAAGCAATTGAAGCATTTAAGAAATACAAAATTAAAGTTGAAAATCTGTTGAACAAAAATTAAAATGATAAGGAGTGATAGGGGAGGAGAGTATAAATTTCTTTTTGAAGAGATATGTTTAAAAGATGAAATTATCCATCAAACTAATACCCCTTATACACCTCAATCTAATGGAATTGTGGAAAGAAAAAACTAAATATTGAAGAAAATAATGAATACTTTATTAATAAGTTCTGATTTACCGCAAATCTTGTGGGAAAAAGCTATCCTTACAGCAAATAATATACTCAATAGAGTGCCCCACAGCAAAACACAATCTATTCCATATGAAAAATGGAAAAGAAGAAAATCTAACTTGAAATATTTCAAAGTGTGGGGGTGTTTAGTAAAAGTCCAAGTTTCTAAATCCAAGAGGGTCAAGATAGGATCAGATACTGTGGATTGTATTTTTATTGGATATACTACAAACAACCAAACATATCGATTTTTGGTTCACAAATCTGAACATCGCGATTTTCATGATAATACGGTAATAGAATCAGATAATGCTGAATTTTTAAAAAATATTTATCCGTATAAAATTAAATGGGAGTCGTCTAGTGAAGTAACTAAATGACCTCATAAAGAACCAAAGAAAAATACACTTAATGAAGAGAACTCAAGACGTGGTAAACGTCAAAGGATACCTACTTCCTTTGGACCGGATTTTGTGACTTTCTTGCTAGAAAATGAGTCTCAAACATTTAAAGAAGTTATATCTTCTGGGTACTCATCTAGGGGTGGACGTTTAGTTCTTAGATTTGGTTCTATCAAAATTCAATTTGATTTTTTGATTTTTGATTATGGAATATTATGCACCAAACACTCGATTTTTTTCAACTTTGGTTTGATTTGATTAGGTATTTTTAAAATTATTTTTTCAGTGTAAATGTGGAATAAAATAAGGAATAAAATAATTAAAATATAAGACACTAGAAAAAACTTAGAACATTTAAAAATTAGATGTGCAGTCAATGCCCCATTTTGACCAGTAAGCGGACTGCCTTACTGCCAACCTACTCCAAGCACCCATTGTATTTTGTTAATTATAACTCCCAAGTGCCAACTCAACCCATTGCAGTGTAGTAGTTTCAACATATCTTGCCCAAATTTCAGTTAGATTTTTTGTCACTTTAAAACCTAACAGTAGGTACTTTATCAAAATTATAATATTCATTAATATCTAATTGTGCTAAAGTATAATTACTCTAAAGTCTCAAGCGCTATCCTGGGGATAGGGGAGATAAGCTTTTTGTACAGCCTTGAGAGCTCACTCACTTGAAACGAGCTTTCCTTTCCTCTCACTGACTAGCTATATTACAGAAGGAATTGCTTCCCTGGCTTACGACTGGCATTACTACTTTTTAAGAACCGTGCTTTCAACCCTTGGCTCGGTTGTAGCTCGTTGCTACAACTTCTATTAAGCTTGTTCCGTGCTTAGTCACTTCACTCGGAGCTAGCCAGCAAGCCAGCAAACCCCCCCTTACTCACCTCAACATCTATAAAAAAAATCTCTTTCTCCTTTTCATTTCATAATAATAAGGTAAGCTGCCCAAAATTCCTGACTTTTTAGAGGCAGGGCTTCGACCCGTATTTGTCCAACTCCTCGAACTGCTGGGTGTGGCATATTCATGGATTGGTAAAGCGAACTCTCAATTTGATCAGGAGAGCCTAGAGAGCTCTCTATCTTTCCCCAAATTTTGACTAGCGCGGTTCTTTTTCTCGACCAATTTGAATTCCATTTCATTTTGGATTTGTTGTTAAGTAGAGTAGTAAGTAGCTAGGCGGATTTCAGTGAGAAGAAATACAAAACAGATGATGTTGGACTAAAGAAGTTTGTGGCTGCAAAATTTTTGAACTTTAAAATAGTTGACAGCAAGACTGTCATGTTTCAAGTTCAAGAATTACAAGTCATCATTTATGACCTCCTTGCGAAAGGTATAAATAGTTACAATACCTTTATTGTAAATTATATTGAATATGTTGCTAACGTCAAACTTACCTTTGAAGGTATGATAACAAATGAAGCTTTTCAAGTAGCAGCCTTTATTGAAAAGTTGTCTCCTTCACGTAGGAGCTTTAAGAATTACTTGAAGCATAAGCGCAAGAAGATGACTCTTGAAGACTGATTGTTTATTTAAGGATAGAAGAGGACAACAAGGCTGCAGAAAAGAAGTCTCGTGCAAGTTCAATAATATTGGGAGCAAACATAGTTGAAGAAGAACAAACAAGCAACGAGAAAAGAAAAAAGCCGTCTGGACCAAAGAACAATTCACCCAAGAAAAAGTTCAAAGGCAACTGCTATAAATGTGGTAAAATTGGCCACAAGGCTTTGAATTTTTGGACTTTTAAGAAAGACAAGAACACTGGTCAAGAAAATATGACCGAACAAATGAAAGGCTTATGTGCCATGTTTTCTGAATGTAACTTGGTTGGCAACCCAAGGGATTGGTGGATAGATTCTGGTGCCACCCATTATGTGTGTGCCAAAAGAACTTGTTTGCATATTATGCTCCCGATGAACCCGATTGTTAGCATCTAATCCTATATGTTTTAATGACGACAATCTATTTTGTAGTAAATGAAGGAGAAAATCAAGCAAAGCACTAGCAGTCAAAAAAGAAAAGAATTAACACTGCAACAAGGCCCCTTGATTCAAGGAGTCATGCTAAACTTAATGAGAAGAGTCAACAACATATATGAAAAGGCGATGTCAAGGCACAAATAGTTTACAGAAGGAAATCAAGTAAAGACAATCAAGTAAAGACAATCAAGAAAGAAGGAATACTATAGGAAAAGATATGGACGTATCTGATACAGACATATATTTCAGCCATCAAGAAATCAATCTTGTCAGTCGAATTGATTGAAGAATAAATCCCTTAGATTATCCTTAAGAACACAACATATTAGAAAAGGAAATTCTGATTCTCACAGCATAGGATCAGCCAAGATATCTCAAATCAAATCTGTCCCAGAAGATTCTCAATCAAGACCAACGACTTTATCAATATTGCAAACACGTATAAAAGAAGACCAAGACCAAGATACAAAGAGTACAACTTTACTTGAGCAAACACTCAGTTTACTCTTTTAGCTTACCATAAACTATAACAGCTTGATCCATCGTTATTTTAGAAATCACCATATCCTGGGTTTTGGGAACCATTAATTATTGTTTTGACTTAAGTGGGGTTGACGTGACAGAAATTTTAGATTTTTGAAATTCATTTGGGCTGACATCACTCCACTATAATGGAAATTATTCTGCTATATCGCCACCGCTGTAGTGGTCAACCGGTCACTATAGCAATATAACGGAGACAAAAACTAAGAAATATGATTTTTATTTTAGACTTCTCCTCCTCAATTGAAAAATATATGAGGGTTACTCCAAAGACCCTCCTAGGCTTCTCCCAAGCTTGGAGGCCATGGGGAGGAGGGATTTTGGCGAAAAGAGCGTGAAACCATGGATTTTGGGCTTATCCTTCGTTAGGGAATGCCTTCACGAAGCCAGAATATGGCGGGTGCAGCTACTTAGCGTCCAGGTAGGCTAGGTTCTTTTTATTGAGTAGACTTAGACCCATTTCCATTTCATATTGTTGTACAGACTGGAAGGAGAATTCATGTGTAGGCCTTTGGGCAGGAAGTCTGGAGGAATATTGTATGGTCTGGTTAGTTTATTGATCAGGGGTTGATGATATCGGGGTGACTTGTTTCCATTCTGGGTTGTATATTTATTACTTTTTGCGTGATGTTAGACTCTAAGAACTAGACAGTTGGGAAGGTTCAAGGAACCGAAAATGTTATGGGTAAGTAAGCGACTAGTTATAAGGGGCTTTGAGAATGATCCGATATAAAAGAAGTGGGGTAAATAGGAATGGTGTAAGCACCAAGGTTAGGGGATGTCTTCCTTGTATTATGTTGTCTTAAAAGAAGGGTTTCTAAAATAATGTGTCAGTTAAACACGTGCCTAGGGGGTGAACCGGGACTTGGTCCCTGGTTAATAATTTAAATGTTGGGGTTGTGAACTGGTTGTGCGGTAGGTGATGGTTGTTGTTTTACCAAATACAATGTATATACATGTAACTTTAGCTTAGTGAGGTACGTGCTTGCATGCTTAGGGGATGAAGTTATGAATGTCCAAGTATTTGGGGTGTCAATTATGTGAAATAAACTTGATTATTGCTTGTTAGTTTTACAAGTGTGTATTTGTTCACTTAATTAATAATTATTGGCTTTGTGTGACATTTGGTTGGCTCGAGTACCACGTTTGATACGGGACACTAACGGTTAATTCGGGTACCATGCTTAGTACATGTTCTATATTGATTGGCTCAGGTACCACGTGCGGTACGAGTTTAATTATGCATTGTTGACTGGGTTTGTCAAAGGTTCCATGAGTGGACCGGGTTGATTGTTGAATTTGTGATTATGTATATTGGTCTTGAGAGGTCGGGTTATAACACTGAAATGTAGGGTTGGTCCTTGGGTGGACTAGACATTGCATGTTAACACTAGGTGTTGGTCTAGGGATCCTTAGTTGGTTTGGGTGACTTAAAAAGGGTATGTGCTATTGTATTTGTTTATTGTTTATGTGGTGGTTGAATATGTTCCTTATGTTTGATAAGTTGGAAGGTAGACTGAGGTCCTGTAAATATATCACGGTCTGTTATTACATATTAGGTATGTCCTAGGGGTCTCTAGGGCAGTCCGAACACTGGTAAATAGTATTGCAAATGTAGGTGGTCTAGTGTTTGGGTAGTGGAGTTTTCCATGGGTCGTTGAGTCATAGTGGTTGACTTGGGTAATGGAGTGGTAGTCTGAGTCGGGACATACTTGGGAAGTCTAGGGGTAAGTGTGACTTCGGAAGTCTAGGGGTAGGTGTGACTTGGGAAGTCATATGTGTCAGATGGAGAGTCTCCGAGTGGTCGAGTTGGCAGCGGAATGGGGTAGGAAGGATTGGGACAGAATGTATAAGTTCTTAGTGTAATATCACGGTGGTAAAGGTGGATGTTGGAAGAATGGATTACTGTAATTATTGCATATTTCTCTTGATTTCTAATATGATGGTATATAGTGGATTTTGATCGAACGATGATGCCTACCAGTATGTATTGTTTGTACTAATACTACTCTTGCTATACCTTTTTAGGTATAGTCTGGTTGCAGGGTCAGTGATGTTTCTTAGGTACAGGACGACGGTGATCTTCAACAACTTCTACTCCTCGTTTCCATGATGGAGGCTGTGTCTTCTTTTAATTCTTGTAATTCTCCTGTAGTAGCTCTTGTACCTGCTTAAACTAGATCCTAGGGAGGGTTGTTTTCAAGTTGTAAAGATTTATTGTTGTGCATATTGTGAGAGTTATTTCAGTATTAAAAAGGGGGTCTTTCTATTATTTTATTTTGATTTTTTGCATTACCGGTTGGATAGAGTGATAAGGGTTCTCCTATCTAGGTGCTTAGAGTAGGTGCCCGCATGGACTGGTAGTTGGATTGTGACAAATACTATCAGATCATAGGTTATCGGTCTCCTAGTACAAGAGCAAAATATCGAATAGAGTCCTACGGATTGGTGGTTTGACGTCCACATCTAATCTTTGGGAAGCTATGAAGCTATGAAGCATTCTAGGAATCATCTCTCTTCTTTCATTCTTTTTGTGTGGTTGGTTACTTACTTGTACGGGTTGTGTTCAATTGGTATCTCTCAATTCCAATTAGTATCTCAACGAAGTCAAGAATGTCAGATGACTCCGACTGTAATGAGATAATGCAAGAGAAGTTGGAACCGGGAAGGTTCCATTTGGTATCTGGCCGAGAGGATGTGGTAAAGCATGGAAAATCGATTAACAGTCATCCATGAGGCGAGTAAAGAGTAGTAAATGTGACTTGATTTTGTTGTATGCCTGAAGCTTGAAATTTTGTGTGTAGCAATAATTGTATGACTGTATTTTTGGTGTGTAACCGCTTGCCTTATTGTGAATATTTTTGGTCTGGGAGGAGTCATAACTTGATTTTATGTGCTTTGGTTAGTGAATTTCCATGTGTGTTGATTGGAAAATTTGTATTACATTTTGAAATGGGACTTATCATTGGTTAAGACGGTAAGGGAACAAGACTCGTGACTACAGGGAGACTCCAATTTCAAGATAGTCGGGTTGGTTGGGAACCATGGGAAAAGGGGGGAGGGGAGTAATTCTTGTATGATAGCAGGAATATGTTGATGTGAACAATTTTCCGTTGTAATTCATAATTGATTTGATGATAAAGTGATGCTAAGTTTTGAATTATGAAGTGTCAGGGATGGTCTTGGGGTTATTCTTAAAGGCCAGGAGGTGATTCGGGAGTTAATGATGATAAGCGGGAATGGAGAATGAGTAAACTTTACTGAAAATTTCAATTTTTTGGGCTGCTACCGTCGGGACCGCCATAACAAAACTGTATCGCTATGGCGATCTTGCTATAGCGGGAATTTCCCTACTATGGCGGTACCGCTGTAGTGGTGGGAAAATTGCTATAGCGGAAGGGCGCGGGACAAAATCCCTGCCCTATTTTCCCCTATTTTTCCTTTCATTCTGGGGTATTTAAAAGCTATAGTTAAGCTACGAGCTGCTACGTACAACCAGAAAAACACCAGTAGAACTAATGTAGCATACATATAAGGTAAATATAGTCTGAAACTAGCATCTGCGTGCTTCAAACAAAAAGGGAAAAAGAAAGGGAAATATTGTCTAGTATATGCCCTAAACGGGGGCAAAGCCCAAAAGCAGTAAGTGCTTATAATGAAAGGGGGGAGATCCTAGGCCTCATCGTCGCTCAAGAAGGGAAACTCCTGCAAGTCCTCGGGCTCAAGGTGGGGAAGCTCCTGACCAGGGGCAACACAAGTGAACATGACCTTAATGGTCTTCCACATCTGGGCAAACATGTGATCCCTAGAGCCTTTCTTCTTCTTCTTCTTCTCCTCATCCAACTCCTTGCGGAGCGCTGCAAAGTCCTGAGTAGAGGGGGGAGGGGTTGTACCTTCATCAGTAGTGTCCTCCATATAACGCCTGACCACGGGCAGGTTCTCCTCAAACTGGCTGCTAGTAATTGGGGGCTGGGACTAGAAAGGAGGGGCGGGAGAATCATCATCATCAATATCCCCCGCAGCCTGACTGCTCCCCACTTCTTCTACCTTCTTGTTCTTCTTAGTGGCAACCACTTTTGCCCAGAGAGGGTTGAAAGCATCATCCATCTCTACCTTCCTATCAGTATCATCCTCGGGCATCGCAACCCGTTTACATAGTTTAGACACCAGACCCAAAAGAAAGGGGCCCTTTCAGGGACCCCGGTAGAAGTCCCTCCACTCAGATATGATCTGTTCCTCCACATTCAGAATGATCCCCTACATAGCATAAGCCACCACCAAAGCCTAAGCATAAGTCATGTCGATGATATTGCCTGATGGATGGATCCTCCGAGAAACCAAATTTAGCCACCTCCTAGCATCGGCTGAAATGTAAGTACTCATGATGCCCTCAGGACTGGGCCAGTAGACCTCACCCCTGAACTTCTCCTCTACCAAGGTATCCCTCAGCCATACCATGTACCACAGTCGAGCCTTGGCCTCATATGCCGCATTTGAAACATGGGCCACTCCTAGCACCTCATTTATAGTCCGAGAGTCCATAGGGACATCCACCCCTCGAATGCGAATAGTAGGGTTGGGGTCATCCGAACAAATGGTGGAGAGTATAGCATAGAACTCCCTCACCCAACTTGAACGCCCGGAAGGGGGATCCACCACCAATGGCCCCCAGCTGAACTCACGGAGCCTGCGATAGAAAATTGGTGCCTTCTCATTCACCCCTCCCATCTTGAAAGCCCTCTCGTAGCAAAATCCTAGACTTCAGATGTCCTGGAACCTCTCCCAACTAGCATCATTGGGGAACCTCTCGTAAAGGGGAATGCGTTCTTGACCAGTAGCCATTGAGTAAGTTAAACCTGCAATATAGCAAAGGGTGGGGTTAGAACTCGTAAAGGCGCAAGGAAATGTGTTTCAAAAAGAAAATTTCACTCTAGTGCATGCCTGGGAGGCTACTATTTTGCGGCCTCCCTCTATAGCGGATGGTTGTCCGCTACAGCAAACCGCTATAGCGGGATTTCTCTACTATAGTGGAACCGCTATAGCGGTTGGGTTCCGCTATAGTGGTCTTCATCATTCCAAAACTCCTAGGGGTGCATCAATGGCGCCCCTTGACCCAAAACTCCATTTTTAACATTTCAAGTCCAGATCAGTACTTCTAAAGTGCCTTATCACTGTTTTATACAAAAATTTGGGCATTATAACTCCTAAAGTTTGTCCCAAATCATAAATTTTCTCCAAGAACAACCCTTCACCTTTCCCACCGTTTTGATCCTATTTTGGGTCAAAAATCACAGAATTCTTACGCCCAGAATGCTGTGGAGACATTGTAAACGTAAGGGAAGCACCCATGCTTCAGAAATCTGACAAAGATCCAACCTATTTTCAAATTCAAAAATCAACTACAATATCTACCCTAAATCACTATTTTCTGCCACAATCCTATTCATAATCATGCAATGAGGTAGAGAAGTAAGTGGGTACGAAAGTTACCTGGATTTTTTTGACGTCGGGAGCAAAGTGATCGGGAGGAAGGGAGGGTTTTCGGATTGTAAAATATAGGAGAATGGGAATTAAAATCGTTTCTCCTCTTTTTCAACTGTTGCCAACCGCTATAGCGGTCGGCACCTCGCTATAGTGGTACCGCTATGGCGGTATAATTTCTGCTATAGCAGACGGCAGTTCAACTTTGGAAAGGAAAAAGGTTCCTTCTGAGTCTTTTGAAATTCTTTCGCTTTGATATTTCTACGAGGCTCTGGATTTTTTAGGTACTCGGAGAAGGTTACTTTAAAAAAAATTCTGATAGCTTGGGGGAGTAAATTCCTCATTAGAGCAGGATCCTAACATTTTTCCTATTGATTTAACTGCAACTAAAATATGGGAGTTTTGATATTTTGTGTGAAAATGTAATTACGCTGTCAAGGTGGGACTGTGAGAGCCCCAAACTACTTTCTTTTTCTCGTTCTTATAGGATCATTCAGGGATGAACGATGGATAAATTAGTATCTATTGTAATAACATGATCCATCGCTATTTTAGAAATCACCATATCACGAGTTTTGGAGACCATAAATTTTTGTTTTGAATTAAGTGGGATTGAAGTGATGGAAATTTTTGATTTTTGAAATTCGTCTGGGCTGATGTCACTCTGCTATAGAAAAAATTATTTCGCTATAGTGCTGTTGCTGTAGCGGTCAGCCGGTCGCTATAGCAGTATGACAGAGGCAGAAACTAGGAAACACAAATTTTATTTTAGGTTCTTCTTCTCAGTTAAAAAACATGCGAGGGTTACTCCAAAAAACTTCCTAGGCTACTCCCAAGCTTGGGGGCCATAAGGAGGAGGGATTCTGGCAAAAATGATGTTAAATCATGGATTTTGGGTTTGTCTTCCGTCAGGGAATGTCTTCATGGAGCCAGAATATAGCAGGTGCAGCTGGTTGGTGTCCAGGTAGGCTAGGTTCTTTTCATTGAGTAGACTTAGACCTGTTTCCATTTCATATTATTGTATAGACTGAAAGGAGAATTCATGTGTAGGCCTTCGGGGACGGAGTCTGGAGGAATATTGTATGGTTTGATTGGTTTATTAATTAGGGGTTGATGATATCGGGGTGACTTGTTTCCATTCTGGGTTGTATATTTATTACTTGGTGTATGATGTTAGACTCCAAGAACTAGACAGTTGGGAAGGTTCGAGGAACCGAAAATGTTATGGGTAAGTAAGCGACTAGTTATAAGGGGCTTCGAAAATGATTCGATATAAAAGAAGTGGGGTAAACATGAATGGTGGAAGCAACAGGGTTAGGGGATGTCTGTCCTATATTGTGTTGTCTTAAAAAAGGGTTCCTTAAATGATGTGTCAGTTAAACACGTTCCTCGGGGGTGAATTGAGACTTGATCTCCAGGTAATAATTTAAATGTTGGGGTTGTGAACCTGTTGTGGGGTAGGTGATGGTTCTTGTCTTACCAAATGGAATGTATATACATGTAACTTTAACTTAGTGAGGTACGTGCTTGCATGCTTAGGGGGATGACGTTATGAATGTCCAAGTACTTGGGGTGTCAATTATGTGAAATGAACTTGATTATTGCTTTTTAGTTTTACAAGTGTGTTTTTGTTCACTTAATTAATGACTGTTGGCTTTGTGTGATATTCAGTTGACTCGCCTACCATTCTTGGTATGGGATACTAATGGTTGGCTTGGATACCACGCATGGTACAAGTTCTATATTGATTGGCTCGGGTACCACATCTCATACAAGTTTAATTATGTATTGTTGACTGTGTTTGTTGAAGGTCTCGTGAGTGGACCAGGTTGATTATTGAATTTGTGATTGCGAATGTAGGTTGTTGACTTGGGTAATTGAGTGGTAGTGTGGGTCGAGACATACTTGGGAAGTCTAGGGATAAGTGTGACTTGGGAAGTCTAGGGGTAAGTGTGACTTGGAAAGTCTAGGGGTAAGGGTGACTTGGAAAGTCTAGGGGTAAGTGTGACTTGGAAAGTCTAGGGGTAAGTGTGACTTGGGAAGTCTAGGGGTAGGTGTGACTTGGGAAGTCGTAGGTGTCAGCTGTAGAGTCCCCGAGTAGTGGAGTTGGCAGCGGAACGGGGTAGGAAGGCTTGGAATAGAACGTATATGTTCTTAATGTAATATCACGGTGGTAAAGGTGGACGTTGGAAGAATGGATTACTGTAATTATTACATATTTCTATTAATTTCTAATATGATGGTATGTAGTAGATTCAGATCGACCGATAATGCCTACCAATACGTGTTGTTTGTACTGATACTACTCTTGCTATACCATTTTGGGTATAGTCTGGTTGTAGGGTCAGTGATATTTCTTAGGTACAGGATGACGGTGATCTTCAACAGCTTCTACTCCTTGTTTTCATGGTGGAGGTTGTGTCTTCTTTTAATTCTTGTAATTCTCCTGTAGTAGCTCTTGTACCTGCTTAGACTAGATCTTAGGGAGGGTTGTTTTCAAGTTTTAAAGATTTACTGTTGTGCATATTCTGAGAGTTATTTCAGTATTAAAAATGGGGTCTTTCTGTTGTTTTATTTTGATTTTCGCATTTACCGATTGAATCGGGTGGTAAGGGTTCTCCTATCTAGGTGCTTAGAGTAGATGCCCACACGATCTGATAGTTGGATTGTGACACAAACTTTGTATACTGTCTTGTTTACAATTATGACAAAAGTAAAGGAGAATAGTGAGATAGCTATACAGGTTGAGGCTGTATCAAAATTGGAAGAATCTGGAGGAATTCAGATAACTATAACGCGATCCTATTTGTAATCACAAGTTCTTTTAAAGCTCTAAAGAAAATCCTTGTAACCCAAGAGGACTGGACTAATCACCACATCAGTGATCCAAACCAGAATAAATCTCTTTGTGTATCTAGTATATCTGTTCTTTATTTACTGCCTTTATCTATTTCGTTTACTAATCTGCAGGGGAGTCAACTTATGATAGTCATCAGTCGACTCACGCTAATAAAAGTTTTCAATTCACCCCCCTCTTGATTATCACTGATGAAACTATCTTTATGGCAAACTCTACTACACTAAAAGTTGAAGGAACATGCAAGATATGCTTGAAAATGACATCCAGCAAGGTTGTGACTCTAAACAACATCCTTCATGTTCCTGATTTACGAAAGAACTTGGTCTCAATATCACTTCTCACCAAAAATGGATTCTAGTGTATTTTTATTTTCGATAAGGTTGTAGTTAGTAATAATGAAATGTATGTAGAAAAAGGTTACCTAACTGAGGACCTTTTCAAATTCAATGTAATGACTGTTGAAATGAATAAAACTTCAGTTTCTTCTTAGTTGATTGAGTCAAATAATTTATGATATGTTCATTTAGGACATGTCAATTACAAAACCTTGTGAAAACTGATTAATTTAGAAGTATAGCCTAAATTTAAGTGCAATAAATCACAATATTAAATCTGTGTTGAATCTAAATTTGTTAAACATTCTTATAAATCTGTTGAAAGGAATTCAAACTTTAGATTTAATTCACATAGATATCTGTGATATGAAGTCAATACCATTTCATGGTGGAAAAAGGTATTTCATAACCTTTATTGATAATCATACTCGTATTGTTATGTTTATTTGCTTAACAGTAAGGATGAAGCAATTGAAGCATTTAAGAAATACAAAATTAAAGTTGAAAATCAGTTGAACAAAAATTAAAATGATAAGGAGTGATAGGGGAGGAGAGTATAAATTTCTTTTTGAAGAGATATGTTTAAAAGATGAAATTATCCATCAAACTAATACCCCTTATACACCTCAATCTAATGGAATTGTGGAAAGAAAAAACTAAATATTGAAGAAAATAATGAATACTTTATTAATAAGTTCTGATTTACCGCAAATCTTGTGGGGAAAAGCTATCCTTACAGCAAATAATATACTCAATAGAGTGCCCCACAGCAAAACACAATCTATTCCATATGAAAAATGGAAAAGAAGAAAATCTAACTTGAAATATTTCAAAGTGTGGGGGTGCTTAGTAAAAGTCCAAGTTTCTAAATCCAAGAGGGTCAAGATAGGATCAGATACTGTGGATTGTATTTTTATTGGATATACTACAAACAACAAAACATATCGATTTTTGGTTCACAAATCTGAACATCGCGATATTCATGATAATACGGTAATAGAATCAGATAATGCTGAATTTTAAAAAAATATTTATCCGTATAAAATTAAATGGGAGTCGTCTAGTGAAGTAACTAAATGACCTCATAAAGAACCAAAGAAAAATACACTTAATGAAGAGAACTCAAGACGTGGTAAACGTCAAAGGATACCTACTTCCTTTGGACCGGATTTTGTGACTTTCTTGCTAGAAAATGAGTCTCAAACATTTAAAGAAGTTATATCTTCTGGGTACTCATCTAGGGGTGAACGTTTAGTTCTTAGATTTGGTTCTATCAAAATTCAATTTGATTTTTTGATTTTTGATTATGGAATATTATGCACCAAACACTCGATTTTTTTCAACTTTGGTTTGATTTGATTAGATATTTTTAAAATTATTTTTTCAGTGTAAATGTGGAATAAAATAAGGAATAAAATAATTAAAATATAAGACACTAGAAAAAACTTAGAACATTTAAAAATTAAATGTGCAGTCAATGCCCCATTTTGACCAGTAAGCGGACTGCCTTACTGCCAACCTACTCCAAGCACCCATTGTATTTTGTTAATTATAACTCCCAAGTGCCAACTCAACCCATTGCAGTGTAGTAGTTTCAACATATCTTGCCCAAATTTCAGTTAGATTTTTTGTCACTTTAAAACCTAACAGTAGGTACTTTATCAAAATTATAATATTCATTAATATCTAATTGTGCTAAAGTATAATTACTCTAAAGTCTCAAGTATACAAATGTATTAGGTTTCAATATATGTCTCTCCGTCGGGCAAAGCTGCTGCTTTATTTTAGAATTAGGGCAATAAGCTTCCATTGAACAAAATGTGAGAATACAGAACATGGGCTTGGCCCTATTTTATAATTAGCGCAAGTGCGGCTTGGTTCAAATGGGTTTGGTCTTAAAATATTTTGGGCCAAAACATAAGTTAAATATAATTTAGAATATTATTTTATTTTATTTTAAATAAAAGTTTAGTTCTTCAATGCATCGAAGAACTATTACTCTTAAATCAAACACCGAATCAAAGAATTAAAGTATCGAAAAAAAACACCAAAATCAAACCGAAGAACCAGAACCAAAGAATTGAACTAATTCGATTCAGTTCAGTTTTTTGGTTCTCCGATTTTTATGCCCACCCCTATACTCATCTTTTTGAAAAGAAGCAGTCAATAGTGAGATTGAATCAATCTTGAATAATCATACTTGAAAATTGGTTGATCTTCCTCCTGGAAATAAATCTTTAGATTCTAAATGGATCTTTAAAAGAAAAATAAAAGTTGATGGAACTATTGACAAATATAACGCAAGACTTGTTGACAAAGGTTAGAGATAAAAGGAAAGTCTTGATTATTTTGACACGTACTCACCGATAATGAGAATAGCATCTATTCGGATATTAGTTGCATTGACAACTATATATGATCTTGAAATCCATCAAATGGATGTGAAAATTATTATTTTGGGTATTCTGTTGTTGAGTCTGTCTTATTTACCATGGATGGGTTGGGTAGGTGTCATCACAACTCTTGAAATTTTAGATCGTGACAAGTTGATATCAGAGCGTTAGATTCGCCATTATCACGAGTACAAGAGCAAGTGTCTAGTTGAATCTCGTGGAGACGTCTGTTATCTATCTTCAAAAGGCTATAGGAATTTAGGAAATTCCATTTTCTTGATTTCTTATTGTACATTCTTGGTACAGTCTAACTAAAAAAAGAACTACTCATTTCATTCTCTCACATATCGTGAGGACACATTCTTAGATTTGCACGCTAACAGTTGGAGGTGACATCGTGTAGTTTGGTGCAAGACCTGATATTAAAGAGGAAGTGGTAGACAAATGAGAAGAATGTGTAGCTAGATTTAGACTGTACCTATGATTAGAAGACAGACTGAGTGAGGCTGTGGTTTAGATTATGTATTTTGGGGATATTCGTATAGAATTGTGAATAATGAACTTCATGATCGTTTTATCTTCTATGATTAGTTGTTCAGCAGTGGAAAGAGTACATATGTGGCATACACTATCAAAAGTAGTGTTGACTATTGAGAATAATACGATTAAAGAAATAATCAGGTAATAAGCTTGGTAACTTTGAAGACTATGATTAAGAAAGTTTATCATAATATGGATGTATTGCTCAGTGTATGATGAGAATGAAAAGACTCCAACGGAGATCAATATTTTTGCTACAGTCTTATGGAATGAGTATATTAGCAAGGATTCAATAGTCCCGTAATAGGATAGGTACATACACCATTATTTTAAGGAACACTTAAAGTTGCAAAGAACTAACCGATTGGTTAAGAGAACTATGATTATGGTAAAGTATGAAGAAGAGTTTCTTAAAATAAGGTTCAAGGTGGTATGACTAATTTTGAGGTTTGTATGAAGGGTATACTTTCTATCTTATCAATAGGGGTGTACATAGATCGGGTTGGTTCGGATGTTTTAAATACCAAACCAAACCATTAGTGTCGGGTTTTTAAATTTATAAACCAAACCAAACCAATAAAAGTCAGATTTTTCAACCTCGGGTTTTTTCGGTTTCCTCGGGTTTTTTCGATAAAGACTTCATACAAATATATAATTAACTTGTACTTCAAATATTTCTTTAGTCCGAGCAAAATACAACTATCTAAGGTATTTCTTAAAAAAATAACACAAAATATATTTACTTTATTTGAAATTTATGAAGTGAACAGTGACAATAAAATATTCAACCAAAAAAAAATGACATCGCATAGAACATATTAATAAGTCATAATAAAAATAATCATAATTTAAAAGTATTAAGTCATGCTAAAATAAGTCTAATAAGTATCAACTACATGATTAAATATTAAACAGAAGAATAAATTAGTTTATGTATTTATGTAAAATTAAAGAATAAATATCTAACATGATTGTCATTCCTAGTGTTAGATTGAATAATCTTTAGTTAACATTCATATTAATTTCGGCTTTATTTGAATTACTAATATCTATGGGTTGTAAAAAAGACTTATTGGACCATTTAAAATTCTAAGTTTAAACTTGAAATAATATGTTAAAAGATACAAATTATGAAAAAGTTAAAAAAATATTTATAAATTACATCACAATAAATATTTTTATGTATAAAATATTTTAAAAATAGTATACATGTAATATCGGGTTGGTTTGACTTTTTTTAGTTAAAACCAAACCAAACCAATTATAGTCATTTTTTTTTCAATACCAAACCAAGTCAAACCAAACCACTAGTCGAGTTTTTTTTACGGTTTGGTTCGATTTGCGGTTCGATTTTGTCCCCTACTTATCAATTGCAGGTACAACAAAGAGAATTTGAATGATTTGAGTTATGATGCGACTGTAAAGACATGTGTTTACTCGACTAGAGTTACAAGGTGTGCTAAATTTGCTACTGGAGTTTACGTTCATGATGCATCATAATCAAAAGGCCGTGAGTTACAAGGTGTGCTAAATTTGCTACTGGAGTTTACGAAAGGATAAATTGATTATGTATGGGGTGACATGAAGGATGAATGAAGATCAAGGGCTAAGAGTTCTTGAAGGGAGATAATTGTCAGTTTCAGGCCAAGAGGGAGAAAGTTTCTCTCATGATTGAATTTTATGAGATTGTGCATCGATAATTATTTAACAAGGGACACGTTTACATGTTTGTGTGAGATAAAGACAAGGGTATATATTATTTTGGGCTAGAGACTGAGTAATTTGTGTAATATATTGCAGTTGCTTGATGGCCAGTGTGAACATCTAATTTTGATCGAATCTAAAATTTTACACTTTTTAGTGATTAAATATTTTTCTTTAGGTCTAAATCAAGTACTTTGATTTTTATCTTATTTTTAGTAAGTTTATTTTAAAAGATTTGAAAAATACAAAAATTAGTGTCACATTTAAGGATACATTTTGTTGTTAATTACTTTTCAAATAAAAAGAAAATATTTTAAAAATATGTTTTCTTTTATTTTAAGTTTTAATAAATAAGCTAGTAATTTAATATTTTCTTAATTACATTTTTAGGCTAGCTATTTAACTTTTCTTATATTAATCTAAAATAGTTAGCTAATATTTTTATTATTATATTTTATTTATAAACAAAAAGACCTAAAAGAAAATTACTCACAAATCCTAAAAACCTCGCCCCCTCCACTCCCACTCCCTCACTATATGAAATATGCTTTATAATTTGTGCTAGCTTCATGAATGTTTGGCGTGCTAATTTTTTTATATTAATTATTTGAGTATTTATGTGTCTTCATTATGCTTATTTGGGTGATATTCCGAAGGGGACTTTATGATCCAGCCATTAAAAAGAAAAGAAAGCTTTGTGATTGGGTCTAAGTTCATTCCATAATCTGTCACTTTATTTTTCTTCATTTATTTTTCATATTTTTATATAATATGAACTATTTTAATTGATTAGGTATATTGCTAATTTGTAGAGTCGTTGATATAAAGTAATATTATATTTATTTTTTGTTCAAGAAAGAATTGGCTTTAAAATTATAAATGTCATAATGTTTGTCCTAAGGCTACTAGAATTGCTCTATAAATTTTTAATTGATTCTTTAATAGTTGGTTCAATTTTACTTTTAATTTGAATAAGTTATGGTTCATTTATAATTCATTAATACGGGTTCCTAACTATTTGTGTTAGTCATACTCGGTATGCACAATGAATTTTAAGGCCCATTTATCGTCAAAAGCGGGAAAGAGCGAGATGAAGACGAATTTTATTTCAAAACTCATTGTCAAAAGAGAGAAAAGAATATCACGCAAAACAACAAATTGGATTATCAACTCAAAGAATTTATAAGTTAGCTAGCCATTTTTAAGTGATAATTAACAATAAAGTCGAAAAGCGCTGCTATCAAAAGTTCATTTTAATAAAATTAAATTACCATTTTTGAAGTCGATTTAATTGGGGTGGATAGACTTTAACAACGTTGAATGCTTATTTAGGCTTAAATAAGAGGACGATCCATAAACGCCTTAAAGGCGCGAGAAACATATCAATAACCCGTGGTATGATTGGAAAGCACTGCTACCAGTATGCCACACATTAATAAAATAAGACGGTCTGAACAAGTTTAAAACAAGATCAAAGAAGGCAGGGCATAAGCAGTTTTCAGGCTCATAAGCATAATGTATCCAAAACTTAATTCAAGCCAGATATAAGTTAATAAAATGACCGTGCTAAAACGGGACTCAAGGGGTGCCTCACACCTTCTTCACGATCAATAAATTTTCTTATTCAGATTTCTAGTTCGTAGACCAATATTAAATAGTTATTTTTTTTATTAGGGATCCAAATAAGGTGAATTGAAACACCAATACTCAATTCCAAGTGGTGACTCTAAATAAAATAATTCCTTTTCAAAATAGTCACTTTAATTGAAAAAAACTTTTTTCCCAAAATTCTTCTCTTAAGCAGGATTAAAAAAGAAGAAGGGGTGTGACATGCAGAAATGTATGATGTGATTTGGATATGACCTTCTTGATAGTTATGTTATGGATAAGTGATGGATCTAGTGGGCTTTCATGAAGTGTTACTACTAAGGTATAGCGAGTGGTGAATGCAAATAATTATATCGATTAATAAGTGTAAAGGTTAATTACTTAAGAAGCTATCGGTTTTTCCCTTATTTAGATAATAGAGTTTGACATTGCATTCAGATTCAAAGAACCAACTAATTTTTATTACGGACACTCAGTGAGGCATCAATCTAGAAGGACATGTTCAAGTTGTGAAGTACATTTCAAGTGGTAGATCAATAATAGGTATTAACATATTCAAATTGTGAAGTACATTTTAAAAATTTAATTGAGGGCTAGTGATATCCATCGAGACCAAAAGGAGTGAATCGATATTGGGATGATGAGCTTGTGTCTAAAATTTTTTTCCAGGGGGTATGCTTATGTGAAAGTAACTGAGAATGTTAATAAGGATGTGCATGTGGTAATTGATTGTTTTACAGGATTGAACTAGTATATCTATGGTTTGA
The DNA here is from genome assembly GCA_003996215.1 of Jaltomata sinuosa. Classification (NCBI taxonomy): domain Eukaryota; kingdom Viridiplantae; phylum Streptophyta; class Magnoliopsida; order Solanales; family Solanaceae; genus Jaltomata; species Jaltomata sinuosa. Next base: position 56,672 of record QJPP01000544.1, read on the forward strand.
GGTATCATATCAATGACAAGAATAACTTTGTAGGATGAGCGAGACTACTAGGTAAATTTGATGAGAAAACTTTGTGATGGATTGTACTTGTGATGTGACTAATTTGAAGGGATTTTCGATTAAAAGATTCTAGTAAGATATGAAAGACTTTTATGTGTCCAGAATTTACAGTTTATTACTACTTTGGTGACTGACTTAGTTTGTATAGAAAGAATTATGATATTTTAAAACACTCCTTGAGTAGAATTGAAGGAATTTCAACTTATAACGATAAAAGTGATTGAAAATGAAATATGACATTTAAAAATAAGGATAACAATATCTATTTTGATTTGAAAGATAAAAGGTTCATCTTCAAGAAATAAAATTTGAATTCAAAACGACCTGATTTTGTGGGTCTTGTTCAAAGTATGGATATATCATTATATGTCGATCAGATAGGGTGTAAGTTGATTAAGTATGCTTAGAGAAGTACGTCTATAGATGTTGAGTCAAATTTGATGATAAATTTCATGGCAATTTTGAATTTGGTAACTGATAAGGTTTTTATTTTAAATGACGAACGTGATCAGATCAACAGGAAAATTATTGGTGGTGTACTAAGGTGTGTGATTTTATAGCATCCATAAGTGAATGAGTTGATATAAGTTGGTAAAAGAAGTTATTTACATGATTTGGATCAGAATTCAAGTTTACAACAGTAAGACTATATTTGTGGTAGTGGATTATATTAAAGTACAAATTGATAAGATAAGAAAGATTGAGCATGACAGTTATAAAGGAATTAAAAGGACATGTGCATGGAAAAGCACATAGGTTACAAAATTTATTACTTTGAGATGTTAAAGGACATAATGAAGTATTATACTCAAAAATTAGGTTTAGAGTATGAGGTAATGAGCCATGGCTCTGGTGTTGAAGAATATAGAATGGTGAACGATTTAAGGGAAGAGACAAGAGGTTTGTATATTAAAGAGTTCAAAGTATTCAAGATTGTATGATGGGTACGAGTTGAGAGTTTGAAGTTCTAGCAGCACTATGCGATTGGTACAAGTGGAGAAATATAAGACATTATATATAGATTCTTGGTACAGAGTTGAAGATTTGTATGAATTTCGACCTTTAAGTTCAGAAAAAAACAATGCAAGGTGGAACATTCTTTAGTAGAAGGTGGAATAATTTGGCACAGACTTATAAAGGGCTTAGTAATGACTTTTCTGAAGATTTCATTTTGGTTTGGGTGACAATTAGTGATATGTAGGTGATTTTGCATTTCTATGTTAGGTTGAGTTGTCCATGTTATACCAGGTGGCTTATAGGTAATTTATTGAAAAGACTTACAGTTAGGGTTTATTGAGAATTTCGGGTAGAATTTATACTACCTTATCGATAGAAACTATATGGATTAGTATGATGAGTTACTTAGAAATTTGGTGATGTGTAGAGGGTATATGCTTATGGTATAAGAAGCATTTGGGGTGATCGGTAGTTTTCTCCAAGATTTGGCATGAGAATATGATTTTTGGAATAGTGGTTGAAACATGACATTTTGAGATTTGTATGGGCTTAATATTGGATTCTGGCTCAGTTGCTTCAGCTTGATGAAACATTACCAAAAAACTTTAAATCAGCGCTACCAGCCTTGGATAAGGCCAATTTTTTTTTATGGGAAATACTTCGAGTGGGCTCAGAATAAGCAAGGATCCTTTTTTGGAAAAAAGAAAAGTCATAACTTAGAGTTGCGGAGAGCTATAATGTATTTTTTAAGGGCTTTTGTACTAATGACGATTTTAGAAGTGTGAATAGAGAATTTGTAAGGATATATTATTTTACACGAACAAACTTGGCACTGGATTGTAGTTACAACTATAGGATTGTGGTGATTTTGTTAGGTTTTGATAGATCGAATATGTTCAAGACTATGATTATGATCAACTCATTTATTGTGTACAGAGAGAGTTCAAATATATGGAAATCAGATATTTGGAGAAGTATTGATTTTGGATACTAGAGATGTTATAACATCCCATAATCTGAATCAGCTACTTTACAATGCTTAGTAGGAAAAGTGCAAAAAAATTTAAACTTTCAGGAATCACGAAAAAGATCACAAGCCGTCGTTCTGGTTCACGACCTGTGGTCTGATCTGTTATTTGGCCACCAAAGTTGGTACCTCAAGAATCTATGGGTGACTCCATGGTCAGTGGTTTAGAACCACCATTCATCCAATCAACTATAACACTTATCATCCGAGGACCCTCAACTTAGGGTCCAAAAGCCACGGCTCAGTCGATGGTTCGTCAATCTATTCCATAAACCATCCTATCACCCGTGGTTTTAGAAGTCAGAGAGGTATCAATTTTGGGATTGAAAACCATGACTCAGTTGACGGTCTGACACTCCATCCCACGGTCTATCCTGTTACTCATGAACCAACAGATCGAAGGACCTTCAAAATCTCAGGGACAGAACCACGGTTTATACAATAGTCCATCGATTGAAACCATGATTCGTCGACCCAATCATGGAACAATGTTCTGGGAATTTTCATAAGTTTTCTATTTAATTCCCAGGGGTATTTTATAACTTTCCACTTCTTTAACTCCTAAGTTAAGTCACTTTAGGACAAACTAAAGGAGTTTTACTTCCACTTAATTAAATTTTCATTCATTCTTTCAAATCAAGTTTCAAAATAAAGAAAAAGGATTTTTCTCTCAATCTCCAAGGCCTAGGGTTCTTATTTCAAGTCTCCATCTTCAGATTCTTGCTAAAAAAATCTTTGGGTTCAGGTATGTGGGTATTCAATAAGGGTCGTCTTCCACCCTTATGCCCCAAACCTATGATTTTACATGTTTAAGTCATGCTAAGGCCAAGGGTTACCTTGGGGATCATTTATGGTCTCAAGTCTCGTGTTACATCCAGTGGGTAGCCTCGGGGCATGAAAAACTTGGTATCAGAGAATCAGGTTCAAGAGTCCTAGGATTTCTGAAGACCGCATTAAGTAGTCTCTTTCATAAGTTTAACACATGCCATACTTATGAGGGGGAGGATACGAGATGTTTTAGAGAAAAAAAACTTCACTTCTTTCATGTTCAATATCGTGTGATAGATTTTAACTCTATTCCTCCTCTATAATCCATTCTTTATGCTTTCCAGATCATGCTTTCTTGCAGAGCCAACACCCGAAATGCTAATACTTCAGTCCTTGACCATGAGGTCACGAATGCTGAGTTTAAAAATGCCATTCAGATGTTAGCTCAGGCGATGAACAACCAGGCTAATCAGTAGGTGCCTGTTTCTGCTAACCCAAATAGTGAGACAGCTGCTGCCAGAGTTGGAGACTTTCGTATGAACCCGTTAGAGTTTCTGGGGTCTAAGGTTGGTGAGGATCCACAAAATTTCATAGATGAGGTAAATAAGATTTTGGAGGTGATTCAGGTGACTGGTACTGACAGTGTTGAGCTAGATTCCTACCTGCTCAAGGATGTGGCTCACATTTGGTACACTCAGTGGAAAGAAGGTAGGGGTAGGAATGCAACTCATATGACTTGGGAGTGCTTCATTGAGGCTTTTCTGGAGAGGTTCTTCTAGAGGGAGTTGAGAGAGGCTAAGGTTGAAGAGTTCATGAATTTGTGGCAAATCCTGTGTATGGGCTGAAGCTCACTCAGTTCTCCAGGTATGCTCCAGCTATGGTGGCCGAGCTGAGGGCCTGGATGAGTAAGTTTGTTTCTTGTGTATTCGACTTGGTAAAAAAAGAGTGCAAAATGACTATGTTGTTGGGGGATATGTAAATCTCTAGGCTCATGACCCATGCTTAGTAGATTGATGAAGACAAGTTAAATGAGAGGGCAAGGGAAAACAAAAGGTCCAGAACAGAGGATTTGGGTTTCAGTCAGCAGAGGTAGGGAGGTGGACACCGATCTTCTTTCAGAAGAGGTCATCAGGGCCAGTACCATCATCAACTAGTGCTTTTACCCAGGCATCCCGACCTAGACATGATCAGGCAGGTAGGGAATCAATATTTCCTTCTCAAGGGAGTATTGCAAAGGGGACTCCCTACCCTATTTGCAACAAGTGGGGTAAGAGTTACCTTGGAGAGTGCCGCTATAGTACATATGGATGTTATGGATAGGGACAGATGAGTCATAGAATTAGGGATTGCCCCTCAACTAGACAAAGCAATGGAAGTGGAAAGACTCAGGGTACTACTCTAGCAGCTCCAACAGGCCATACAACTCAACAAGGTACACTTCTGGCACAGGTGGCGGTCAACACTAAAATTGTCTCTATGCTTTGTCATCTCACAAGGACCAAGAGGACTCACCTGATGTAGTCATGACTCTTCTCCTTTCATGTTTATGATTTGTTAGACCCAGGGGCTTTATTATATTTTGTGACCCCATATGTTTCTTGCAAGTTTAGAGTCAGTTCTGAATAACTCCTAGAACATTTCTATGTTTCTACTCTAGTCGGTGAGTCAGTCCTAGCTCATAGGGTATATAGAAATTGCTCCATCTCAGTCCTCCATAAAGTCACCTCAACAGACTTATTGGAACTAGACATGACAAATTTTGGTATTATTCTTGGCATGGATTGGCTACATGCCTGTTATGCCTTAGTAGACTGTAGAACCAGAGTCGTAAGCTTTAAGTTTCCTAATAAGCCTGTCTTAGTATGGTAGGGTAGTCCTCCATCATCGAAGGGGAATTTCATATCTTATCTCAAGTCTAGGAAAGTGATTTCTAAGAGATATGTCTATCATATAGTTTAGGTTATGGATTCTGAGTTCGAAACCCCATCTCTCTAGTCCCAGTAGTAAGTGAATTTCCTGAAGTTTTTCCAGAGGATCTGCCTGGAGTCCCTCTTGAGTAGGAGATTGACTTTGGGATAGACCTTCTCCCAGATACACAACCTATATCTATTCCTCCTTATAGAATGGCTCCAGTAGAACATAAAGAATTGAAAGAGCAGTTGAAAGACCTTTTAGACAAAGGCTTTATCAGGCCCATCATCTCTCCATAGGGTGATCTAGTCCTCTTCATGCATAAGAAACATGGTTCCCTCAAAATATGCATCGACTACCATCAGTTGAACAAGATCACAATCAAGAATAAGTATTCCATCCCTAGGATTGATGACTTGTTCGACCAGCTTCAGGGTAACAACTACTTCTCCAAGATTGACCTCAGATCCGGTTATCATTAACTCAGAGTTAGAGAGTGTGACATTCTGAAGACAACCTTCAAAACTCGGTATGGTCACTATGAATTTATGGTTATATCTTTTGGACTAATGAATGCTCTTGTAACTTTTATGAATTTGATGAACAGGGTGTTCAAGCAGTACTTGGATATGTTCATCATTTTCTTAATTGATAACATTCTTATCTACTCTCGGAGTGAGGAGGAGCATGCAAACCATTTGAGGGTTGTACTATAAAGTCTCAGGGATCGTCAGTTATTTGCTAAGTTCAACAAGTGTATGTTCTGGTTGCACTCAGTTGCTTTTCTGGGTCATATAGTATCTAAGAAAGGAATTCAAGTAGATTCACAGAAGATAGAGGCCGTAAAGAACTGGACTAAGCCCACTTCCCCGACAGATATCAGAAGCTTTTTGGGTTTGGCAGGATACTGCAGAATATTTGTAGAAGGGTTCTCATCCATAGCTACCCCATTGACCATATTAACTCAACAAAAGGTTATGTTTCAGTGGTCTGATAAGTGCAAAAAGAACTTCCAGGAATTGAAGACTAGGTTGACTACAGCTCCAGTTTTGGCTCTACCAGAGGGTTTAGATGACTTTGTTGTGTAATGTGATGCATCTAGAGTTGGCTTGAGTTGTGTTCTGATGCAGCATGGTAAGGTAATTGCTTATGCTTCTGGACACCTTAAGATTCATGAGAAGAACTTCCCAACTCATGATCTTGAGTTAGCAGTAGTGGTTTTTTGCTTTGAAGATTTGGAGACACTACTTGTATGGTGTCCATGTGGATGTGTTTACTGACCATAAAACCCTCTAGTATGTGTTCACTCAAAAGGAATTGAATCTTCATCAGATAAAGTGTCTTGAGCTTCTCAAGGACTATGACATGAGTGTGCTTTACCATTCGGGTAAGGCCAATGTAGTAGCTCATGCACTTAGAAAATTATCTATGGGTAGTGTGTCACAGGTTGAGGAAGAAAATAAAGAATTAGCTAAGGATGTCCATAGGCTTACTTATTTAGGGGTTCGCCTTACAGACTCAGCAGATGGTGGTGTAATAGTTCAGAATGGTTCAAAATATTCCTTGGTAGTTGAGGTGAAGGAGAAATAAGACAGTGAACCTATCTTGCATCAGTTGAAAGGTGCATCCTATCAACAAAGAATAGAGGTTTTCTCCCAAGGGGGAGATGGTGTACTTCGTTACCATGGTGGGTTATGTGTTCCTAATGTGGATGAGATGAGATAATGGATTTTAATAGAAGCTCACAGCTCTATATATTCTATTCATCCTAATGCCACCAAGATGTACCATGACCTTTGAGAAGTCTATTGGTGGAATGACATGAAGAGTGACATTGCAGATTTTGTGGCTAAGTGTCCCAACTGTCAGCAAGTGAAGGTAGAACATCAACGACCGAGAGGTATGACTCAGAATATTGACATTCCTACTTGGAAGTGGGAAGTGATCAATATGGACTTCATTATAGGCTTACCGCGTACTCGTCGACAACATGACTCTATTTGGGTGATACTAGACTGGATGACTAAGTTAGCCTACTTTTTGGCTATCAAGACTACTGATTCAGTAGAGAACTATGCCAGACTCTACATCTATGAGATAGTCAGGTTACATGTGGTTCCCTTTTCTATCATCTCAGATAGGGGCACTCAGTTTACATCCAATTTTGGAGGTCATTTCAGAAAGGTCTTGGTACTCAGGTTAATCTTAGCACAACTTTTCATCCATAGATAGATGGTCATGAAGAGCATACCATCCATACCTTAGAGGATATGTTGAGGGCTTGTGTGATCAATTTCAAAGGTAATTGGGATGATCACTTGCTTCTTATAAAGTTTGCCTATAATAACAATTTTCGTTCAAGCATTCGGATGGCTCTGTATGAGGCACTCTATGGGCGGAGATATAGATCACCTATAGGTTGGTTTGAGGTAGGTGAGGTAGTATTGATAGGGCCAAATTCAGTCCATGAGACTATGGAAAAAAGTTTAGCTCATTAGGGAGAGGTTGAAGATTGCTCAGAGTCATCAGAAATCATATGCAGATGCGAGGAGAAGGGACTTAGAGTTTGAGGTTGATGATTGGGTATTTTTGAAGGTTTCACCCATGAAGGTGTGATGAGGTTTGGTAAGAAGTGGAAGCTTAGTCCCTGATATATAGGTCCCTATAGGATTCTGAGGAAAGTTGGCAAGGTGGCTTATGAGTTAGAGTTGCCTGCAGACTTAGCATCGGTGCACACAGTCTTTCATATATCTATGTTAAAGAAGTGCATTGTTGATCCAGCCTTAGTTGTACCTTTAGAGAGTGTTGGTGTAAAAGAAAGTCTCTCTTATGAAGAGATCCCAGTTGAGATTCTTGAACTTCAGGTTTGTAGGTTGAGAAGCAAGGAAGTCTCTTCAGTAAAAGTTATTTGGAGGAAACAGTCAGTAGAGAGAGGTACTTGGGAAGCAGAAGCAGCTATGATAAATAAGTACCCTCACCTCTTTCCTTCTGATTCAGCTCCAGTTTAACGTAATAGTTTTCTCCTTAGTATATTTCCTTCAATTCTATTCCTTTAGTTATTCTCATGCTCCTATTATGAATTTATGTTTTACAAACTCAGTCTAGTCATATTTCAATTAGGACGTAGGCCTCATTTAATTTCATTAAGATTAAGACGTCTGAATCTGAATGATTAAGATGTTGTCTCTAGGAATACTGAAATGATTAAGACTGTTTGTTTTTCAACATCTGAATATGCATACTTTATTTATTTATAAATATAATAAAAGTACAATTCAAATAAAAATTAATTATATATTAAAAAAATACTTAATTTAATAAAAATAAAACTATTATTTGATGAAAAAAATAAGATATTTATGTTTTCTAGTGATGTATAGATGGTTCATAATGGTGGTGGTGGTGGTAATGGTTTGTGTTTGTGGCTAGTAATGTTGCCGGGATAGTTGTGATGGTAGAGGTGGTTGATGTTGTAGTGAATGTCATAATGATGGCGATTGGTAGTGTTGGTGGTGATTTTTGTGATGGTGAAGTTGGTTAAGGTTAGTAGTTGGCGGTGTTGACGGTGGTGACGAAAAAAATATGGTAGTTGGTAGCGGTACTAGTTGTGATGGTGGATGTGGTTGGTAATAGGCATTGACCTTACTGGTGGTAGTGGCTGATAGTGGTGGAGGTGGCACCAACAGTGACAATGGTGGTGTTGGTGGCTGAAAAAAGTGTGGCGGTTGACGGTGTGTTGGTGGTATCTAGCGGCGGTGCTAATTGTGATGGTGGAGTTGGTTAGTTGTAGGGATTGACCACATTGGTGTTGGAGGTAGCGATGATGGTGGTGACAATGGATATAATAATATATAATAATGAAGGTAGTAGGGGTGGTAGTGGCTGATATTAGTGGTGGCTTGTGGTGGTGGTTGACGACGCTAATGGTGGTTGGCAATGGTAGTGGTGGTTGTGATGATAAAGGTGGTAACTGGTGGTGACTGGTGATTCTGAATAGAGTGGTAGTGAATATTATCAATTCAAGTTTACCTCTTAATGGTATTAAGACTGTATTCTAGATCTTAATGATTAAGACCCATTCAGACCAATTAAGTGCTTAAATCTTAATAAAAACAAATGCACTTAATGGCGTAAGGTCTCAACCATTCAGATATAGACCTCCATTAAGTGCAAACAAATGAGGCCTTAGTCAGTGTGCCAGTATTTCAACTTTAAGAATTCAGTTGGTAGGGATTGAAGCTTTTTCCATCCAAACTCAGCTTAATTAGTCTTCATTCAAGGATGAATGATCCCAAGGGGGAGATATTGTAACACCCCAGAATCTGTACCAGCTACTTACAATGCTTAAGAGGAGAAATGCTAAAAAATTCAAACTTTCAGGAATCACGGACAGGATCATGGGTCATCATTCTGGTTCATGACCCGTGGTATGATCCGTGGTTTGGCCACCAAGGTTGGTCCCCCAAGAATCTACGGGTGACTCCACGGTCAGTGGTTTAAAACCAAGGCTCAGTTGATGGTCCGTTATTCCATTCCATGGACCGTCCTATCACCTATGGTTTCGACAGTGTGAGAGGTGTCAGTTTTGGGATTGAAAACCATGGCTTAGTTGACAGTCTATCACTCCATTCCATGGACCATCCTGTTACTCGTGAACTAACAGATCAGAGGACCTTCAAAATCTCAGGGATAGAACCTTGATTCATACAACGGTCCATCGATCAGAACCACGGTCCATGACACGCCCGAGGCTACCCCCTAGACGTAACACGGTGCTTAGTGTCACAAGTGACCCCAAGCTAACCCATGGTCTGGCATATCTAGACAATTTCAATTAAAAATGTAACACCTAAAAAATTCTAAGCTAAGACCCAAACTATTTCCATGAGTATAATGATCATTTCCCTAGTGTGGTGAGTGCTTTGGATGTGAATCATGTTCATAAGAAACTTTTATAAGCAAGTTAAGTTGAAAGCACCCCACCCCAACCAAAGAAGTTTTCATGTAAGACTAAACTAGTGTTACATTCAATTGATCATAATTCCAAAACTATGAAGAGTTAGGATGCCTAGTACCCACCAAATTAAAGGCCTTTGAGTCTTCTTTCCAACTCCACCGACCGCGCATTAATCCAAGTCCGGAGTAAAAAGTTATAGATATTTTACGGCAGTGCTACCAGGGACTACGGATGGGAATGACGAATCGTGGTTCTGAACCACGGTCCGTACTGTTACTCGTAGAAACAAATTTGAAGCTTAAAATTTTCAGCTTCAAAATGACGAGTTGGTTGATGACCCATAGACCAAAACCACAGTCCATAGTTTGACCCGTGGTTTGTCAATTTTCAGCCTTTCTTCCAGATTTCCATGGGTGACTTTACGGCTTGTCGTTTCAAATGACGGACCATCCTGTAACTCGTGGAATCACTTTCAGAGAATCCCAGAACTAAAAAGGGCAGAACCATGACTCAGTTGATGGTCCGTCATTCAGAACCACGGTCCATCAACCAATCCGTGGTTCAATATTTCCAAGAATTTCAGCAGTTTTTAATTTAATTTCCCAGGGTATTTCAGAACATTTCTTTTTCTTTTAGCTCCGACTATAAATAGTTTTAGGCTTATTTTATTAAGTCAAATACCTCCAAACTATCAAATTTCCTCCCTTTTTCTCTCAATACAATTTCGAAGAAGAAAATAGCGTTCTTCTCCAAAGTTCAGACCTAGGGTTCTTCTCCAAAGCTTCCAACCTTCAAGATAGTTAAAGATTCTCCATTAAACATGTATGTGGGTATTCAGTAAGGATTTAGTTCACCCTTATGCCCAAAACATGAGTCTTCTATTTCAAATTTCATGATGTCAGAAACTAGGGTTCTTACCCAATCATGCTATATTTTTTAGAATTCAGTCCTTATGATTTCTACATGAATTATAGTCTATTTTACAAGATTTTCTCCATGTTTTGAATGCCTTGCATGATCGTTTATAAGAACTTTAAGAAATCAAGAATTTAGCCTGAAATTGTAGTATTTTCATGAGAATTGGTTTTCTTCTGAATTTAACCTAGATTGCTATCATTCAATTTTAAGCATGAAATTAGCCAATTTTCAGTCTACAGGCTATCTTTAAACTTCTACAAATTTAGCGATCTTATCAGAATCTAGTTCAACTAGTCAACATTCAGTCTAAACAAGTTTAAGTTTCTTCATGATGATTTTAACTATGGGTTTTGATTCTAGACAAGAATTCATGATTCTCAATTTCTTCAGTCCAGTTAATTTAGTAAGAAAGAACTACGCATGATTTAGCAGGCTTCAGTTTATCTTTAGTATGTTTTACAAGAATATATTTTTATTATGGACTTTCAACATATGCCATCAATGATGATGAACTTAGTAGGGCTTGTGATTAGCATGGTATACAGATTTTCCATCAATGATTAGAAACTCAATAAGCTTCATGATTAGTATGACATTCAGATATGTCACATGATATAAATCATCCTCATGCATTATCAGTCAGGTACTCAGTTAGTCAGAATTACATGATTTGAATGCCTCAGTCTCAGAAATAGTTGCATTCTCATATTATATCAGTACTTTGAGCTATCCAGTTTTTCAGTTGCATTCATAGCTTCATATTTAGTTGGGAGTAGGCTTAGCACCGAGTGGATGAAGGGATGAAGGCTCAGCTGTCAGATTAGGCTGAGACCTTTAGTAGAAGTCCCTAAGTCCCAGAACTACGGCGTCACCGTAGGTATTAAGGAGTCAGCTGTCAGACTAGGCTGCACCTCTTTGTCCCTTGAGGACATCAGTAGTGGATCCACATCAGAATTGTTTGTACCCTTGGCAAGGTATGAATACCCTCCCAGTCAGGGTTACATGTTGGCCCCACCATTAGCTCAGCTTGGGGTATGTCGGTTAATAGTAACTCCCACAGTCCACATTCATTATTGCATGACCTTGTATTCAGTACAGTTCAGTATTATACAGTCTCATGTTTATATGCTTGGTCATTGCATCAGCTCATACATTTTAGCTTGCATCCAGTATACTATATTAGTACTTATAGACATACCTTATCCTTTGGGCCCATAAAATCCCAAGGAATAGTTTACTCATATTTAAACAACATGATCTCTCAGTTACAGTCCAACAACATGATTTACATTCTTTTCAGTACAAAGGGTTTATGTTATACAGCTTGATTATGCACTTCAATTATTATACATGTTCCAACTTTCAGCCATGCTTTTAGTATACATGTATTTACTCATGATTTACAGTTTGTGCATTATTCTCACATGCTCAGTACATTCAAAGTACTGACCGCATACCTTTTTTGTGCTGCATCATTTTATGATATAGGTTTCAGTGCTAGTTCCCAGGATCATGGTCAGACAGATCAAAGCTTCCAGTCAGTAGGGGATGAGTTCTCCTTTTTTGGGAACTCCCGTCAGTAGTATCATAGTAGTTTGTTTCAGTTCCTATATATGATTATAGATAGTTGGGGGTCATGTCCTGGCTAACCATAGTCAATGTTAGTAGAGGCTTCATAGACAGTCAGATAGTCAGTCACTCAGTTTGTATAAGTTTTCAAATACGAGTGTATATCAGTTTATAATAGTTCTTTTTGTTATAATATTTTCAAAAGAGCTCATCACATTTTAGCTTCCGAATTTGCTTTCAGTATTTATCTCAGAGGTATGCCAGGCCATGAGTTAGCTTGGGGTCACTTGTGACTCTAAGCACCGTGTCGCATCCAGTGTGTAGACTCGGGGCATGACAAACTTGGTATCAGAGCACAGAGTTCAAGTGTCCTAGGGTGTCTATGAAGCCGTGTCTAGTAGAGTCTTGCAGAATGATACGGAGACATTTGTACTTTTCTTCGAGGGGCTACAGAGTATTTAGGAAATGTTTCCCTTCTTTCATACTCCAGATCGTGCAGTAAGGTTGTTCCTTCAGAAATTTATGCTAATTCATGCGTTGATCCAATTCCTCCAGTCATGACTCATCTTTGAGGTAGTGAAAACAGTGTAATTCAGATCCCTGTCAGTGAGATTCTCTCAGATAGAGCCATCAGAAAGTTAATAGACTGCACAAGGGCTTGAGAGGAACCCATTAGTGCATTAAGGTCTACAAATCCAAAAGCATATATCCTTTTCCACTCGTGCAGTTGAGCCTACAGTAGAACGTGCTCTCAGACTCTCTTCCAGAAACTATACCTTGATTGGCACCTTAGCCAAAATTCTGATCTTTTCTAAGAGCTTGGGTAGTAATGTCACTCAGCAGTTAGTATGAATATAGATATTATGGGCCATAAGTGACAGAATGACTCCAGAACTAGGTGTATGGATTCAAAAATTATAGCATCTATAAGATGTATATGGGACACCTAGGTGAATTGGTAAAATGTGACTAAGTCACGAGATAAAGAAGAGAGCCTTAAGCATCAGAAATGTAGATGTGTACCGAGAGTAGTTGTTGTTGTATGATGTTCAGAAGATTATAGATAGATGATGTTGAGTCCCTCAGCGTGGTTTAATTCAGTTGATGTTAGTGGATGTGAACTTAGATATGTGATGTTAGTAGACAAATAGGCAAAGGTCAGATTGCTAAATATTAGAAGAAGTAAGTTATCCACCCCAGTAAGAGTATGCATCCTCTAGTGATAGCCTTAAGGGTAAAGAGGAAGCTAAGAGATGCATCAGAAAGAGAAGACCTAGCAAAGGTTTAGCATCTTCAGTTATAGCCTAGTTCAAGAGAGAGATCCGCAGACTTAGAGAGGTGACTTTCAAGCTAAAAGGGAGATTATAGAATGAAGAACCAAGTCGAGTCTTGTGACTCAACCAATATAGAATTCTAGAAAGGGCTATGATGGGAATCGATCCATTCCTATTCCAGCATATTTCCTAGCACTTCAGTCCAGATGACACTATACTCAGATGTATTTATGTCATACTCATGCATAAGTTCATGCACTCCCTACAGATTCATATCCATACTCAGCTCCTAGAACTAACAGAAATTGCTCCAGCCAGTGGTTCTAGTCTTAATCCATGATTCTATGAATTCCAGCTTTATGCCATGAGACTCGATAGATATTTAAACTCATGTCTCACAGTATGTTCAGTTATATGTTCTCAGTTCAATCCTCAGGATATGCCTTGATGGCTAATGAAATCATGCTACTTCATATGCACGCTCAGACCAGATTTCTTGAACAGTTCATGCTTATGATTCCTTACTCCAACTATGCTTCATATGTCTAGTATATGAGACTCAGACCTTTGTACTTGACTTATCAGACCTTACCTTGAGGGTATATATCACACTAGGTGTAAGTCAAGATCGATCAACATTCCTCAAGTTGTGATGCTCCCACTCTATTCCTTCAGTGATCTTAGCTTATGTCGTCACAACAAGTAGTAGAGGAAGTCGAGTAGTCCCTAGATGGAAAGAACTAGATTTTCCTCTTCTTGGTGCTTGCAGTTACAATTTCTACATATGCTAGTGAAGATGATAGAAGCCTCAGATAGTGCCAGCTCTAAACAAGACATAAGATGATCATAGTACTAGACTTGAATGTCATGGTAAAATACATGTAGGCCTTTTCTTTTGCGACTAGTAACCCATTGATTAGAACTCAAGGTTAGTTGATTTATTTTTGTGATAAGAAGGAATAACATTCTTGGGAGATCACTCTAGATGTAAGAGATTTAGTCAAGATAGGCTTGAATATGTGAAAGAACATAGTTAGGCTAAGACCTCAGAATCTATATGTATGTTGATAAGAAGTTTAGTTGCAAATAGTAAGTTTGGTATTCAGAGAAGTTGGTGTAGTTAAAAAGGGTGTTCCTAAGCTTAAAAGATGCCAACCGTATTGTTTGAGGCGGGAATAGTCTTGTTCTTACTCCCTGCTTAAGGTGCTCATACCTTATGTCCAGTAGCTTCAGATAGCAAGATAGTAGATTCCTCATATCAGGCCAGTTCAGATCTGCCAGTAATCAAACCACTCCTAAGGTTAGAAGGCCTTTCATTCAGTTCAGTCCATGCTAGTAAGTTTAGTTTAAAAGAGAATAGTTCTCTCGTATAATTATTCCTCTTAGTCTTATGTTCCTTTCAGCTAATTATGACTTCTAAGAATGCATTCGTTCTTTATGAGTTTCATCTTATACTCTCAATCCAGACCAGCTATCCAGTTGGACATTTTGTTTCATGTCCTATCAGTGTTCCTATTCTCTCAGTATGCATACATGCCTCACGAACCCAGCTCAGTTCATATTTCAGTCAGAAATCAATTATCATGTCAGTACTCCAGCTTTTAGAACTCAGTTGGTGGGATTTCAGCACTTTCCCTACAACCTCAGCCTAGTTAGTTTTCATTCGAGGACGAATGATCCCAAGGGGGAGATATTGTAACACCCCAAAAATTCTAAGCTAAGACCCAAACTATTTCCATCAGTATAATTATCATTTCCCTAGTGTGGTGAGTGCTTTGGATGTGAATCATGTTCATAAGAAACTTTTATAAGCAAGTTAAGTTGAAAGAACCCCAACCAAAGAAGTTTTCATGTAAGACTAAACTAGTGTCATATTCAAATGATCATAGCTCCAAAAATATGAAGAGTTAGGATGCCTAGTATCCACCAAATTAAAGGCCTTTGAGTCTTCTTTCCAACGCCACCGACCGCGCATTAATCTGAGTTCGGAGTAAAAAGTTATAGATATTTTACTGCAGTGTTGCCAGGGACTACTGATGGGAATGACGAACCGTGGTTCTGAATCACGGTCCCTACTGTTACTCGTAGAAACAGATCTGAACTTAAAATTTTCAGCTTCAAAACGACGAGTTCGTTGATGACCCATAGACCAAAACCACGGTCTGTAGTTTGACCCGTGGTTTGTCAATTTTCAGCCTTTCTTCCAGATTTCCACGGGTGACTTTACGGCTCATCGTTTCAAATGACGGACCGTCCTGTAACTCGTGGAATCACTTTTAGAGAACCCCAGAACTGAAAAGGGAAGAACCACGACTCAGTCGACGGTCTTTCATTCAGAACCATGGTCCATCAATCAATCCATGGTTCAATAATTCCGAGAATTTCAGCAGTTTTTAATTTAATTTCCCAGGGGTATTTCATACCACCTTTTTATTTTAGCTCCGACTATAAATAGTTTTAGGCTTATTTTATTAAGTCAAATACCTCTAAACTATCAGATTTCCTCACTTTTTCTCTCAAGACAATTTCAAAGAAGAAAAGAGCGTTCTTCTCCAAAGTTCAGACCTAGGGTTCTCCTCCAAAGCTTCCAACCTTCAAGATAGTTAAAGATTCTCTATTAAACAGGTATGTGGGTATTCAGTAAGGGTTTAGTTCACCCTTATGCACAAAACCTCAGTCTTCTATTTCAAATTTCATGATGTCAGAAACTAGGGTTCTTACCCAATCATGCTATATTTTTTTTTCCAGAATTCAGTCCTTATGATTTCTACATGAATTATAGCCTATTTTAGAAGATTTGATCTATGTTTTGAATGACTTGCATGATCGTTTATAAGAACCTTAAGAAATCAAGAATTTAGCCTGAAATTGTAGTATTTTCTTGAGAACTGGTTTTCTTCTGAATTTAACCTAGATTGCTATCATTCAATTTTAAGCATGAAATAAGCCAGTTTTCAGTCTACAGGCTATCTTTAAACTTCTCCAAATTTAGTGCTCTTATCAGAATCTAGTTCAGCTAGTCAACATTCAGTCTAAACAAGTTTAAGTTTCCTCATGATGATTTTAACTATGGGTTTTGATTCTAGACAAGAATTCATGATTCTCAATTTCTTCTGTCCAGTTAATTTAGTAAGAAAGAACTACGCATGATTTAGCAGGCTTCAGTTTATCTTTAGTATGTTTTACAAGAAAATATTTTATTATGGACTTTCAACATATGCCAATAATGATGATGAACTTAGTAGGGCTTGTGATTAGCATGGTATACAGATATGCCTTCAATGATTAAGAATTAAATAAGCTTCATGATTAGTATGACATTCAGATATGCCACATGATATAAATCATCCTCATGCATTATCAGTCAGATACTAAGTTAGTCAGAATTACATGATTTGAATGCCTCAGTCTCAGAAATAGTTGCATTCTCATATTATATCAGTACTTTGATCTATCCAGTATTTCAGTTGCATTCATAGCTTTATATTCAGTTGGGAGTAGGCTTAGCACCGAGCGGATGAAGGTATGAAGGCTCAGCTGTCAGATTAGGCTAAGACCTTTAGTAGAAGTCCCTAAGTCCCAGAACTATGGCGTCACCGTAGGTATTAAGGAGTCAGCTGTCAGACTAGGCTGCACCTCCTTGTCCCTTGAGGACATCAGTAGGGGATCCACGTCAGAATTGTTTGTACCCTTGGCAAGGTAAGAACACCCTCCCATTCAGGGTTACAGGTTGGCCCCATAGTTAGCTCAGCTTGGGGTATGTCGGTTAATAGTAGCTCCCACAGTCGACATTCATTATTGCGTGACCTTGAATTCAGTTCAGTTCAGTATTATACAGTCTCATGTTTATATGCTTGGTCATTGCATCAGCTCATACGTTTAACTTGCATCTAGTGTACTATATTAGTACTTGTAGACATACCTTATCCTTTGGGCCCATAAAATCCCAAGGAACAGTTTACTCATCTTTAAACATCATGATCTCTCAGTTACAGTCTAGCAACATGATTTACATTCTTTTCAGTAAAAAGGGTTTATGTTATACAGCTTGAATATGCACCTCAGTTATTATACATGTTCCAGCTTTCAGCCATGCTTTTAGTATACATGTATTTACTCATGATTTACAGTTTGTGCATTATTCTCACATGCTCAGTACATTCAAAGTACTGACCATATACCTTCCTTGTGCTGAATCATTTTATGATGTAGGTTTCAGTGCAAGCTCCCAGGATTATGGTCAGACAGATCGCAACTTTTAGTTAGCAGGGGATGAGTTCTCCTTTTTTGGGAACTCCCGTCAGTAGTAGTCATAGTAGTTTGTTTCAGTTCTTATATATTGATTAGAGATAGTTGGGGGTCATGTCCCAACTAACCATAGTCAATGTTAGTAGAGGCTTCATAGACAGTCAGATAGTCAGTCACTCAGTTTGTAAAAGTTTTCAAATACGAGTGTATATCCGTTTATAATAGTTCTTTTTGTTATAATATATTCAAAAGAGCTCAGCACATTTTAGCTTCCGCATTTGATTTCAGTCTTTATCTCAGAGGTATGCTAGGCCATGGGTTAGTTTGGGGTCACTTGTGACTCTAAGCACCATGTCGCATCTAGGGTGTAGGCTCGGGGCATGACAAAAAACATATACTGTGCAAAAGCTGAAAATAGTTTAATATCTGAAGTGGGAAAGAGCCCAAAACATGTCTGAATATAAAAATATATGTAGAGTATAGTGATGACTAAAAACAACACTAACAACTTAATATCTGAATCTAGTCTATGTCTGAAAGCCTCTAACTGATACGAGTTGTTGGGACATGCCCCCAGCTAACTCAGATAATCAGAAAACTAAAATAAGAAGACTGAAAAGTAAAGCATGTCTATTATCCTCGAACTATGAGGACTCACCACTGAAACTGATGAGTAGGACTGAAAGTCAATCTAAGCGCGGTCCAGATGTTGAGCGCCTGAACCTATATCATAAAATGATGTAGCATAAAAGTATGCGTCAGTACTTCAAATGTACTGAGCATGCGAGATAGAAGCTAAGCTGAATAACATAAAACTGAACATAGAAATACATACTGAAGCATAAACTTGATAATAATCTGGATACAATGACCAAGTACTAACATGAACCTATAATATAATATGCTGGGCTAAATAACTGATATATATATACTGAGTACATGGTTAATGCAATATGAGTCTGACTGTGGAAGATTCTATTAACCGACATACCCCAAGTTGAGCTAACTATAGGGCCAACCTGTAACCCTGGATGGAAGGGTGTTCATACCTTGACAAGGGTACGAACAAGTCTGACATGGATCCACTAAATTGATGTCCACAAGGGACAAGGGCAACCAACCTAATCTGATAGCTGACCCCCTTCTAGACCTACAGTGGCACAACAGTTTTGAGACTTGGGGACTGCTACTAAAGGTCTAAGCCTAATCTTACAGCCAAGCCTTTATCCCGTCGTCTGCTCAGTACTAATTCTACTCCCAACTGAATGTAAGCAATTAAAGGCGAGCTGAAATACTGGATAGCTCAATTACTGATAATTATCTGAAAATGCAACATATATATATATACCGGAACATAATAGCATTCTATTATGAAACATGCCTGCCTGAATTATCTACCTAGCAAGTATAGATTGTAAATACTGAATTTCAATACAAGCTAGGGGTACTGGATTCTGTACATGTAGCTATACTAATTCTTCAAGAAACATATACTAATAGGACTTAATCATTAGCATCTGAATTGAAAGGAATCCCTAAGTTCTAGAAATCCTAGGTCTGAATATTTCATAGAGAACTGAAGAACTGACTGAATTCTAGGGACCTAATGGGCGAAAGGAATCCACTAGTAAAATCCCACATACCTATTGGATAATCTACGGAGAAATTCCTTGTACTATTGGGGCTGAGCTTGAAGAAACCTCCTGGTTGTTCTTGAGGAAAACTGTTGCCTCTTTTCCCCCTTTTTCTTTCTAAGTCTGATGATTTTAGGAGAATAGGTGCTTTGGGTAGTTTTTGGCTAATTAATTAGGCTTAGAATACCCCAAAATAATGTAGAATAGGCTTTAAAAGAGGTAGAAAAATCCTAAAATACCCCTTGGAAAATTAAAAGAAAACTACTGAAATTTGCAACAGGTTTCAAGGGTGGAAACCACGACTCGTGGAACCCTGTCGTGGTTCCTGGGTCTGTAAATCTTGGCTACTGGAGTTGGGTTCTACTGTCTGCGAGTGCGAGGTAAACCCGTAATTAAATCGATGTTTATCACTTCCCACTTCCAAGTAGGAATGCTAATCTCTTGAGTCACACCTCTTGGTTTCTGATGTTCCACTTTAAACTGCTGACAGTTGGGATACCTAGCCACAAAATCTTCAATGTCCCTTTTCATACCATTCCACCAATATACTTCCAGCAGATCATGTTACATCTTAGTGGCACCGGGATGAATAGAATACTTGGAGTTATGGACTTTTGTAAGGATCTGCTACCTCAACTCACCCACATTAGGAACACATAAGTGACCCAGGTAATGAAGCACACCATCTCTCCCTTGGGACAAGACCTCAACTCTCTGCTAATGAACTACATCTTTCAACTTAAGCAATATGGGATCACTATCCTGTTTCTCCTTAACCTCCGCTACTAATGAAGATTCTGACTCATTTTGGACTATCACACCACCATATGTCGTGTCCATGAGCCAAACTCCTAAGCGAGCAAGCCTATGAACATCTCTGGCTAATTCTTTCTTCTCTTCCTCAGCATGTGACACACTACCCATGGACAGTTTGCTGATGGCATCAACCACTACATTAGCCTTACCTGGATGGTAGAGCATATTCATATCATAATCTTTGAGGAACTCAAGCCATCTTATCTGACGAAGATTCAACTCTTTCTGGGTGAACACATACTGGAGGCTCTTATGATCTGTGAACACATCAACATGAACACTATACATCTAGTGTCTCCAAATATTTAGGGCAAACACAACAGCTGTAAGCTTGAGGTCATGAGTTGGGTAGTTCTTCTCATGGACCTTAAGCTGCCTGGAAGCATAAGCTATGACCTTACCCTGCTACATCAAAACACAACCCAGGCCAACCCTATATACATCACAATAAACCACATAGCCATTTGAACCCTCTGGTAGAGTTAAAACAAGAGTTGTACTCAACCCGGTCTTCAGTTCTAAGAAGATCTTCTCACACTCACCTGACCACTGAAACTTGACCTTTTTGTGAGTCAACTTGGTCAATAAGGCAGCTATGGATGAAAATCCTTCAACAAACCTCCTGTAATAACCAGCCAAACCCAAGAAACTTCTGATGTCTATCAGAGAGGTGGGTCTGGGCAAGTTCTTTACTGCCTCAATCTTCTGAGAATCAACTCGAATGCCTTCACTAGACACCACATGACCAAGAAAAGCAACTGATTTAAACCAGAATTCACACTTACTAAACTTGGCGAATAACTGGCGGTCTTTAAGAGCCTGCAAAATGACCCTCAGATGATTCACATGCTCCCTTTTTATTTTGAGAATAAACAAGGATATCATCAATGAAGACAATGACGAACAAGTCCAAATACTGTCTGAACACCCTGTTCATTAAGTCCATGAAAGCTGCAGAAGCATTGGTTAGTCCAAAAGACATAATTACAAATTCTTAGTGACCATACCGAGTCCAGAATGCCGTCTTTGGGATGTCACTATCTCTGACTCTGAGCTGATGATAGCCGAATTGGAGGTCTATCTTAGAAAAGTAACTAGCACCCTGAAGTTGGTCGAACAAGTCATCAATCCTAGGGATGAGATATTTTATTCTTGATTGTGACTTTGTTCAACTGACGGTAGTCGATGCACATCCTGAGAGAACCATCTTTCTTATGCACGAACAATACTAGAGCACCCCATGTAGAGATGCTAGGTCTGATGAAGCCCTTATCTAAAAGGTCTTTCAACTGTTCTTTCAATTCCTTAAGCTCAACTGGAGCCATTCTATAAGGAGGAATCGAAATAGGATGGGTATCTGGAAGGAGATCTATTCTGAAGTCGATTTCCCTTTTGGGAGGAACTCCGGGAAGATCTTCTGGGAACACTTCTATAAACTCATTCACCACTGGTACTGATTCAAGAGTTGGGGTTTCAGAGTTTAAATCCTCAACCCGAACAAGATGATAGATATACCCTTTGGAAATCATTTTTTTGGCCTTAAGGTAAGAGATGAATCGACCTACAAGCACTGACGTATTACCCTTCCATTCTAAGACTGGCTCATTTAGAAACTAAAACCGAATGATCCTAGTTCTACAATCTACTAAGGCATAACAAGAATGTAACCAATCCAAGCCTAGAATAATATCGAAATCAGTCATTTTTAACTCTAAAAGATCAGTTGAGGTGACTTTCTGGGAAATTATGACAGGGCAATTTATCTATACTTGTCTAGCTATAACTGGGTCACCAACTGGAGTAGAGACTGAGAAGGGTTCTGAGAGGATTTTTTGACTGACACCGAAATTTACTACTATGTAAGGAGTTACAAAAGAAAGTGTAGCCCTTGGGTATAACAATGCATAAACATCTAAATGGAAGACTTGCAACATACCTGTGACCACATCGGGAGAATCCTCCTGGTCTTGTCGAGTCTGAAGGGCATACAACCTGTTTTGGCACTGACCACTACCTGTACCAGATAAGGCACCCTGCTGAGTGGGGCAACTCGCTGGGGATGCTATAGAACTAGCTTGATTCTTTGGGCGGATATCCTTTCCCTTCTGAGAATCCATTGGATAATCACTCATTCTGTGGCCTGGCTTGCCACATCCAATGAAGTTTCCACTACCTGTCGTACACTCACCCTAGTGGTTTCTACCACACTTCTTGCAAACCGAATGAGTGTTCCCACTAGTGACTGTACCTTGGGACTTAGAGCCTGGCGCTCTATCCCTTCGATCCTATCTGAAATTATGTACTGGGGCACTTGCAGAAGACGGAGTTGGAGCTGAAGATTTTTGATGGAACTGAGAGCGATTTCCACTCTCTAACCTCTTCTGAGAGTAGTTAAAGTCACCTGTTCTAGCTCTCTTACTATCTCCTCCCCTCTCTTTGATTTTCTCCTCCTCAATCTGCTGAGCATAAGTAACCAATCTAGAGAAATCCATCTCCTTAATTAGCAAAACAGTCTTGCACTCCTTGACCACATCATCCGACACACTAGATACGAACTTGCTTATACGGGCCCTGGAGTCAGCTACTATCGCTATAGCATACTTAGACAACTCAGTAAACTTGAGTGCATAATCCTTCACACTCATGTTATTCTGCTTCAAGTTGATGAACTTTTGGACCTTGGCTTTCCTGAGTTCAAGTGGGAAGAACCTGTCCAAAAATACAGTCTTGAACTGGTTCCAATCCACTAGACCTGAATTCATATAATGAGACTCCTTCCACTAGTGATACCAAGTATAAGCCACTCCCTTCAACTGGTAGGCGGCTAAATCTGCACTCTCGACCGGAGTGACACCCATAATGTCTGTTACCTTCTGGATGTCGCCAAGAAACTCTTGTGGATCTTCTTCTGATTTAGAAGCATGAAATTCCGGGGGGTTCATCCGAGTGAAGTTCTAGATTCTAGCTGCAACAGTGTTAGCCTGATGCAGAGCTGGTGCCGCATCCCGCTGATCGACTTGAGCTATCATGGCCTGGGCAAGCACTTGGAATGCAGCCCTGAATTCAGCATGCGTGACTTGCTCATTCAATGGGTCTGCTGAAGCTGCTGGTGTTGGCTGATTCCTGGCGTTGGCTCTTTTGGGAGGCATTTTCTGAAATGCAAAGAGCACGAGTTAGAAGGAGATTAAATAGAGTTCATACTCTATAGCACGAGCTGTAAAATAAGAAGGGAAGTTGTTCCTAATGATATCTCATAGCTCCTTCCCCATAAGTGTGGTGCGCTTTACACCTATGAAGAAGGCTCTACTTGACGCGACTTTCAGACACCCTAGGACACTTAAACCTAATGCTCTGATACCAAGTTTGTCATGACCCGAGGCTAGCCCTTAGATGTAATATGGTGCTTAGTGTCATAAGTGACCCCAAGCTAATCCATGGTCTGGCATATCTAGACAATTTTAATTAAAAACATATACTGTGCGAAAGCTGAAAATAGTTTAATATCTGAAGTGGGAAAGAGCCCAAAATATCTCTGAATATAAAAATATATGTAGAGTATAGTGATGACTGAAAACAACACTAACAACTCAATAGTTGAATCTAGTCTATGTCTAAAAGCCTCTAACAGATAAGAGTTGCTAAGACATGCCCCCAGCTAACTCAAATAATTTGAAAACTGAAATAAGAAGACTTAAAAGTAAAGCATGTCTATCATCCTCGAACTATGAGGACTCACCATTGAAACTGCTGAGTAGGACTAGAAGTTGATCTAAGCGTGGTCCGGATGCTGAGCACCTGAACCTACATCATAAAACGATGTAGCACAAAAGTATACATCAGTACTTCAAATGTACTGAGCATGCGAGATAGAAGCTAAGCTGAACTACATAAAACTAAACATAGAAACACATACTGAAGCATAAACTGGATAATAAGCTGGATACAATGACCAAGTACTAACATGAACATAAAATATAATATGCTGGGCTGAATAATTGAAATATATATACTGAGTACATGGTCAATGCAATATGAGTCTGACTGTGGAAGATACTATTAACCAATATACCCCAAGCTGAGCTAACTATGGGGCCAACATGTAACCCTGGATGAAAGGGTGTTCATACCTTTCCAAGAGTATGAACAAGTCTAACGTGAATCCACTAAATTGATGCCCACAAGAGACAAGGGCAACCAGCCTAATCTGACAGCTAACCCCCTTCTATACCTACGGTGGTGCCGTAGTTCTGGGACTTGGGGACTGCTACTAAAAGTCTCAGCCTAATCTGACAGCCAAGCCTTCAACCCCTCGTCCACTCGATACTAAGTCTATTCCCAACTAAATATAAGCAATGAAAGGCAAGATGAAATACTAGATAGCTCAATTACTGATAATTATCTGAGAATGCAACATACATATATACTAGAACATCATAGCATTTTATTTTGAAACATGCCTGTCTAAATTATCTACCTAACAAGTATAGATTTTAAATACTGAATCTCAATACAAGCTAGGGTTACTAGATTTTGTACATGTAGCTATACTAATTCTCCAAGAAACATATAACTAATAGCACTCAATCACTAGCATCTGAATTGAAAGGAATCCCTAAGTTCTAGAAACCCTAGGTTTGAATATTTCATAGAGAACTGAAGAACTGACTGAATTCTAGGGACCTAATGGGAGAAAGGAACCCACTAGTGAAATCCCACATACCTGTTGGAGAATCTATGGAGAAATTTCTTGGACTCTTGGGGCTGAGCTTGAAGAAACCTCCTGGCTATTCTTGAGAAAAGCTGTCGCCTTTTTCCCCCTTTTTCTTTCTAAGTTTGATGATTTTAGGAGAATAGGTGCTTTAGGTAGTTTTTGGCTAATTAATTAGGCTTAGAATATCCAAAATGACGTAGCATAGGCCTTAAAAAAGGTAGGAAAAGTCTGGAATACCCCTGGGAAAATTAAAAGAAAACTGCTGAACGCGACTCAAGTTTCACGGGTGGGAACCACGACTCGTGGAAACTTCCACGGCTCGTGGAACCCTATCGTATTTCCTGGGTCTGGAAATATTGGCTACTGGAGTTGGGTTCTACAAATGTGGTCCATGACCCGTTGAAACTTCCACGGGTCGTGGATCCTACTTGTAGATCTTGACTAGCTGTTGACCCTCAGGTTTGGGCTACTAGAATTGGTTCCATGACTTGGGTTCACGACACGTGGATTCTTCCACGGGCCATAGAGCTCAATTGTGGTTCTCAGAGAAAAGTCAGGCCTCAGGTCTAGTCCCACGACTTGCGTTCATGACTTATGGATCCTTCTATAGAACCCAATCATGGTTCTTAGAGAAATCTTCAGGCTTCTGATCTGATTCCATGGGTCCAGTCCACAACTCGTGGAAGCTTTCACAGGTCATAGAACCGACTCGTGATTCCAACTGACAGTTGGAAAAATTATTTTTTGTCTTTTTTTCCTGGTTTTCTGAACTGAATCTTGGCTAGGGAGTTCTGGGGTGTTACAGTCAATCGGCTCAATCGTGGAATGATATTTCGAGAATTTTCAGCAGTTTTGTATTTAATTTCTAGGGGTATTTTTATAATTTCCCACTTCTTTAACTCCTAAGTTAAGTTGTTTTAGGCCAAATTAAAGGAGTTTTATTCCCACTTAGTTAGATTTTCATTAATACTCTCAAATCAAGTTTCCAAAAAAGGAAAATGGATTTTTCTCTTAAGCTCCAAGGCATAGGGTTTCTCTTCCAAGTATCCATCTTCAGATTCTTGCTAACAAAAGCTTTGAGTTCAGGTATGTGAGTGTTCAATAAGAGTATTCTTTCACCCTTATGCCCAAAACATATGATTTTACATGATTTTATAAAATTAAGAAATTATGGTTCTTACCCAATTACAAATTTTCCTATGAAACTGATCTACTCGTATTGGAATATGCTTTATAATCCTCTATACATGATTTTATATGAGATTCTATAAGTGTTTATAAAATCCCATGAATTGAGAATGATTTTAGCATGATTTCACCCTATCACATGTTTACAAGTAGATTGGCATGTTAGATAACATAACCTCAAGTAAATTATGAAATTTACATGCCTAGTTCTTAAAGCTGTGAATTTTAGTAGAAAGTATGTTTGAACTAGTGCTATGGTGCACTTTCAAGACTTAAGATCTTATGAATAACATGACTTCAACATATGTCCATATGCTTTATGAATGGTTTTGATATCTAGATATGTCACATATTATGTATGAGCAATATGTATGTTTTGGGAGTAGTATTTAGCATCAAATTGATGAGGGTTCTAGATAACCTAAGTCCAAAACTATGTTGCCACTGTAGGTTGCCTTTTTGGCACACTTCAGGATCCTTATATTTATGGTTCTAACCTTTGCTGGTTAGAACAATCTTTTTCAGTGTGGGTGTGTGACACTGGATTTCATGTTGCTCACATGGTCTATGTCAGTTATGAAAATCTCCCACATAAACAATTTTATGTATATGAACATATTTAACTCTTGCTTTCAAGTTTCAGACTTACTACTTATGACTTACGATTATAAAAATGTTTTTAGCCTATGTTATTGCATTGAGTCCTTACATTATAGATTTTACTAATATTACATGATTTCAGCTTTAAGTATATTTTAAGCATGTTTTATCTCAGACTATGCATATCTAATATACTCAGTATATTTCATACTACTGATCACATACCTCTTTGTGATGCATTTTATCATGATGTAGATTCAGGCGCTCGCTCGCAGACTCATGGCTAGACCCAGCAGGATTTTCAGTCAGAGTTGGTGAGTCCTCATCATTCAAGGGATTTTTATGAGTTTTGTCTAGTCTTATGTTTTCCTTTTAACTTAGAGTTAGCTGGGAATCATATCCCATCAATTCATCTTATCAGTTAGAGGCCTTTCAGACATAGTTAGATAGCTGGTATTTTTGGTTTTCAGATTGTGATACTCTTAGACATTTATCCTTATGATGAGTTGGTTTGCTTACTACTTCAATTTATGCTTCCTCTATGAATGTCTATGTTATTTTTAAGTCATACTAAAGCCAAGGGTTAGCTTGAGATCATTTGTGATCTCAAGTCCCGTGTTACGTCAAGGGGATGGCCTTGGGGCTTGACAGTATAGTCTTAAGAGTTAAAACAAAGAAGAATTTTGACAATTAGGGTGCACAAGCAGTACTACAGATATAATCTTTGCTTGAGAATATTTGTATGACATCTATTATGGGTATTTACAGTTGCTTACAGTCTTGGTACTTTTCTTGCCCATTCGAGGATGAATGGATGTCTAAGTGGTGGATTATGTAATAACCCTCATAGTATTTTTGACTTTTAGTATGTTTTGACCATTTTATCTGTCTCTATAGTTGTATTATGATATTTATGGTTTGTAGGAGTGGGTGGCATGGTCCTTGAGGTGGTTGATTGAGAATTATGCGAGTATTTTATTTGGAAAGGTTAGAAAGTTAATATAGTTGAATTTAGTCAAAATCTGTAGAAGTTGAACTCGTATTGAAATTCCATCAATACCATTAGCTCTGAAACATGATTTTTGGGTTAATAGGACTATTAGTTCGGGTCCTGAAACATTTGGATGTGTTTTGGAAGAGTTTTTGAGTTTTGAAAGTTGGAAACTTAAGTGAGTTGACCATAATCAACATTCAAGGTTAGAAAGGTTATTTTCGAGTTTCGCTAATTCCACTAGGCCCTGAGGGTGATTTTTGGTCTAGTTAAAGGTTTAGTTTAGTTTTTGAGGCTTTTTGATAAGTTTTGAGTTATTGTATCAAATTTTGAAGATCTCTAAGTTAAGAGTTGACTTCGGTCAATATCCGGTCAAGATGACCTCATTTGAGTGTTTTTATGATTCCATAAGGTTCGAAATGTGTTTTACAAGTGGTTTGTACTATTGGTTTGTGTTCAGAAGGTCTTGGATGAGTTTTGGGTACTTGTTCGGAGTTTGGAGCTTAGGTTATTGAGCTTTATAATAGTATCACTGTAACAACCGATCCCATCGTGATTAGAAAGTTGTGCTAAATTTATCAGATTAATATTTTTGGAATAGAATCGTGTGAGTTAAAACTGTGGGGTTGATTTTAAGGGTGTTTAAGTAAATCATGAGCATTAAATGTAGCCAAAGGAAAGCTATCAACCTACCTCATTGTGATGAGCCTGAGCTCATCGTGATGGTTTATCGCAGTGAAGAAAGGCCCATTGCGAAGCACCCCTCATCGCGACAAGGGCATAAGACAGAACCTAGGATTAAACATATCCATCCCTTAAACTCTTTTTCTAAAAGGAGGATTTCTCCCAAAAACATCCTAGCTCTCTCCCAACCCTAGAAAAGCAAGAAAAGTGGGGAAATGCCCTCAGAAAAAAGAGTGGATTCCCCTTCCTTCGTGGTGACCATACCACCAGAATTCTTGGGACAGGAATAATATGCAAGTTGCAAGCATCATGGAAGCAACTTGACATTTGAGGTAGGTTATGGTTAAATAGTATCAAGACTGGATTAGTAAGAATAGTTCCTGTATAGAAATTGATGGAGACAACATGCTTAGGCCTTCGGGCACGCAATCTGGATGGTAATAGCTGAATGTAGTTAATAAGCCTGGTTTGTGAATAATTATGTGCATAGTGAGTTGTGTGGTGTCACGACCTGATTTCTCGGTCATGGTGGCACCTACAACCCCCCAGTAGGCAAACCAATCCCCGTAGCCCAGAACAGTTAGTAATGGGCTACTATCTAACAAATAAGAGAACAAGACGAAGAGAACAGATAAAAGGACTATAAATATATACATATGCGGAAATAAACCAAACCCCAAGACCTGGTATCATCGTATAGAGCCAAAACTACATACATGGAGTGCAAACGATCCAGACAATATATACAGATGTCTCTGAATGGTAATAGAGTACATGCAACAAAAGATAAACTAAAGCTAAGCTCCGATCGCCAAGAGCTCACCCTCAGCCTGAAGTAGTCCCCAACAGATCTCCAAGCACGAATCACAACGATCTAACGGTCATGGCCCACGCTAGGATCTGCACCCAAAGATGCAGGGGGTGTAGGGGTGAGCACCAAATGCGAAGCATAAGGTACCTAGTAGGTATCATAGGCCGACTGGGAACATATAAGATAAAAGCGTAGTAACAGACAGAATAGAAGCAAGCAGTCACAGAAATCAACGACAAGGTACACAGGAACTAGCCCAGAGGGAAATCAACAGAACCACATGTGAGGCTAGTAAGCAGAATATACACACCATAGGCACAGGTGAAAGTAAGAAACAACGCACCTGAGGTCCTTGCAACAACAGTGTATACAAAATAAGTTTACGAAATGGACGGTATACCGGTAACCTCAAGTGTAAGAAGAGGGAAAGAGTAATGATAGGCATGCTCAAGACATGAATCAAACTCAACTAATCATATCAATCTCAAATCCAGAAACTAACAGTCTAGCAGGAACTAATTTCATACTTAAACGTAATAGGGAACAATTCTGTAAGTAAATAGCAAGAGTCTACCTACAGTCCCCCGGCCGCCCATACAACCGAGGAACACAAACAAGTGAAAACAAACCCTCCGGCATCCCATACTACCGGAGAGTACAATCAACAAATAACAAACAAGAGTGGAGCCTCGAACAATGAATGATATGATACATGAAGATCTCAAGTGAAGTGGTATCTCTGTATGTACCTCCTCCGGTGACGATCCGGCCCAGCAGGTAGGTTCCATGGAAGGACACTGCCCGTATACCTCTACTCCGCCGTATACCCCTCCTCCGGCACATGCAGCCCGAAGCCCCTGGCCCGGATGGCAAGGTCCATGGAGGTCCCAGACCCCATACTAAAACTCAGTATCAAAACATGTCGTCTGGAAGCAAGTCCGGTATCAAGATAGAGACCCAGTCTCGAATATGCATGCCCAGACCCTGTCCAGGACTAAAGTAGTAGGAAAATATCTCAAAAAAAACCCCTCCAAGGGTGCTCGGGCATAACCGGGTCTAAACAGTAGAAAGTCATCTCAGGTGCTCGGTCCGACCGAGGCTAAAAATCATTTCAAGTAGCAAGAAAACTCAACTAGCACCCCGGCCCTGCCGAGTCTAGCGTTAGTAGTAAAACTGGTGTTTTAAAACATAATTTTACTTCCTTTTACCCAGGAATATTCACAAGTTCAATCAAACCATTTCCAAATTATTTCCATAAAAAAGGGGGCCCCCGGGCCATGCAAGGTTTAGAAAATAGTGTCAGTAGGCCCGAAGCCAAAACCATAGTAAAACACGGATAAAACCTCTTTATATGCATGGAAATGGTATGATCACACACAATAGCTGCCCAGCAGCTCACAATCAACCTATCGACCCTGCACAGGCCCACAGCTACTCAGCAAGCATAACCAGCCTAGAAGAATAATTCTATGCCCGGGACTCGCGGACATTTCCAAAATCCCACCTTCTATGTTCCAGAGTCAACAAGGCCTCACAGGACCACAAGGGTAAATAAAATATATCGGCAAATACTACAAGCAACGGAGGAACAAAAGTAGGCGGACATGAACAAAGCGGTCGAGGTCTGTGGTACCAACCTAATAAACCAACCCAAGGATGCCCATTAATACAATTTTATCCTATATATGTGGAGTCTAGGGAAAATAAACCGTAACCTACCTGTCGTCCGATGACAAGCTCGATCCTCTCCGAAAAAGCTCCGAAATGAAATTAGTTTGAATTCGGACTTGAATAACTTAAAGTGGATAATTAACTTGCTCTCGGTGACCCAATATGTCATCAAAATATTTTTCCTACTTGAATTCCCCTTCCCCGCATACAAGATTTATATGGATGCTATATATAAAGTGAGTGGAGAGGATTTACTCCTTTAGCCAAGCTTCAGCAAAGCAAATGGAGTTTTTAGGAATATGATTAATTTAAGTGGTCTAGTTAATCATTTATAAGGTGACAATTTTTGTTACACCACTTAGGTGTACCTGCTGCCACAACAGTTGGTTTCCACGTGGGGGGGTTGTGTGTCAACACCACACCTCCCCTTATCTAATTAATGATAGGTGGATCCATGCTACGTACGTACTCGGGTATTGAATAAATTCGTGGTAAAATAAATATAATTTTTGAATATACCATAATTATTAGAAAATTATTTCGAATAAAACCTACTATATTATAATAATAAATTTCAACATAACTAAATTTACTATCTCCGTTAAAATATTACAATGTATAAAAACCTTATAAAATAAATACATATACAATTATATCGCAACAAAAATATCTTTCATAAATCTTTAAAATATTTTGAAAAGGTAATAATAATATAATTTTTACCAAATTCAACTTTTAAATAAAATATTTTCAAATACACGCGATGTCAATAAAATTCTTAAATTTAAGTTTGCAACTCACCATCGCACGATTTAGATACTAAAGAACTCTCTTGGAACCCTCCCTTATGTTTTCTCACTGTTTCGGAACTGAAATGGCGTTTTAAAACGTGAAGTTGAGGCTTAAATCGAATTTAACCCGACCCGGTTCGCGACCCGGTTCGCAACCCATTTTCTGCCAGACAGTCCGCGGTAAAACAGTCATAACTTTTTACTCCGAGATCAGTTGGACGTGAGGTTTTGTGCGTTGGAAACTAGACTCGTAGACCTTCGATTTGGTATCTCGAGGGACTTCTAACTCTTTATATATTGAGAGAAAAGCTCCGAGATATTTTACCCAAAGTTCAGAAAATTTATTAAAGAACTTACGATAACTTTTGCTGACTTGCTTGACTTCAAAACTTATAATGCAACCAAACAAATGGACCCGACACCAAAATACCGGTCCTGACGAGCCTTAAGTGACTTGGGGCCGCTACAAACAAACTCTAACGGTTCAAGGAAAACGTATACGTGGAAATAACCGGAAGGGTCATTACATCATCCACTACTAAAAAGGACTTTCGTCCTCGAAAGTCAAGGTCAAGGGGGTACCTGAAGGCTAAAATAGCTGTGGATATTGGGCCCGCATATCTCTCTCGATCTCCCAGGTAGCCTCCTCGACTGGACGGAGTCTCCACTGAACCTTAACAACCGGGATCTATCGAGACCTCAATCTCCTGACATCTCTGGCCAAAATAGCTGTTGGCTCCTCAACAAAGGCTAAACCCTCACCCATCTGAACTGAATCCCACTGCAACACATGAGACTCATCTGGGACATACCGACGCAACATCGAAATATGAAATACATGATGTATAGTTGAAAACATCGGAGGCAAGTCTAGCTGATAGGCAAAGCTACCAACCCTCTGAAGAATCTCAAACGGCCCAATGTACCTGGGGCTAAGCTTGCCCCGCCTACCAAATCTCATCACGCCCTTCATGGGCGATACACGGAGAAATACCAAGTCACCGACACTAAACTCCAAGGCACGAAGCCTACGATCAGCATAACTCTTCTGCCTGCTCTGAGCTGCCCGAAGTCTGTCCTGAATCACTCGGACCTGATCTAAGGAATCTCGAAGCAAATCTGTGCTCTATGGCCCATCACTAAAACCATCAAACCAACCTACCCGTGATCTGCAGCGCCTGCCATACAAAGCCTCAAAAGGTGCCATACCGATACTCGAATGAAAGCTGTTAATATAAGCAAACTTTGCCAAGGGAACAAACTGATCCCAAGAACCCCCAAAGTCAAGAACACAGGCTCGAAGCATGTCCTCCAAAATCTGGTATGGTCCTCTCGGACTGGCCATCGTCTGAGCGGTGGAAGCGGTACTAAGATGAACCTCTGTACCCAAATCTCGCTGATAGCCCTCCAGAAACTGAGAGTGAAACTGGTCCCGGTCTGAAATGATAGAAGCGGGATCCCGTGGCAACCGAACAATCTCACGAAGGTAGATCTGAGCTAACCTCTCTGCACCATAAGAAGTCTGAACCGGCAAGAAATGTGCTGACTTAGTCAGCCTATCAACAATCACCCATATGGAATCAAACCCACGAGAAGTAAGAGGCAAACCAACAACGAAGTCCATAGTAATCCCTTCCCACTTCAACTCAGGAATGGAAAGTCGTTGCATCAAACCACCAGGTCTCATGTGCTCGAACTTAACCTGCTGACAGTTCAAGCACCGAGATACAAACTCCGCTATATCCCGCTTCATACCACTCCACCAGTAAAGCTGCCTCAAGTCTCTATACATCTTTGCTGTGCCAGGGTGAATGGAGTATCTAGTGCAATGTGCCTCACGAAGTATCAACTGAATCAAATCACTAACCCTCGGAACACAAAGGCGACTATCATACCTCAGAACCCCATCTGAATCTAGAGTAGCCCGACTGGTCTAACCCTGAACAACCCGATCACGAAGGTCACACAACTGCTGATCAGTTTGTCACGACCCGATCTTCTCGTCATGATGCACCCTACAACCCCCGGTTAGGTGAACCAATCCCTGTAGCCAGAACAGCCTAGTAAATGGGCTACTATCTAACAAATAAGAGAACAAGATGAAATAAAATAGATTAACTAAGTATATAAATATATACATATGCAGAAACTAAACCAACCCCAAGACCTGGTATCATAGTACAGAGCCAAACTACATACATGGAGTACAAGTAACCAAAACTATATATACAGATGTCTCTGAATGGAAATAGAGTACATGAAGCAAAAGATAAACTAAAGCTAAGCCCGATCGCCAAGAGCCCACCTTCAGTCTGAAGTAGTCTTCAATAGATCTCCAAGCACGAATCTCAACGATCTACCGGCGATGGCCCACACTAGGATCTGCACCCAAAGATGCAGGGGGTAGGGGTGAGCACCAAATGCGAAGCATAAGGTACCCATTAGGTATCATAGGCCGACTGGGCACATATAAGATAAAAGCGTAGTAACAGACAGAATAGAAGCAAGCAGTCACAGAAATCAACGAAAGGTACACAGGAACTAGCCCAGAGGGAAATCAACAGAACCACAGATGAGGCTAGTAAGCAGAATATACACACCAAAAGCACAGGTGAAAGTAAGAAACAACGCACCTGGGATCCTGGCAACAACAGTGTATACAAAATAAGTCTACGGAATGGACGGTATACCGGTAACCTCAAGTGTAAGAAGAAGAGAGAAAGAATAATAATAGGCATGCTCAAGACATGAATCAATACTCAACTAATCATATCAACCTCAAATCCAGAAACTAACACCCTAACAGTACCAATCTCATACTTACCCATAATAGAGAATCATTCTATAAGTAAAAAGCAAAAGTCTACCTACAGTCCCTCGGCCGCCCATACAACCGAGGAACACAAACAAGTGAAAACAAACCCTCCGGCATCCCATACTACCGGAGCGTACAATCAGCAAACAGCAAACAAGGGTGGAACCTCGAACCATGAATGATATGATGCATGAAGATCTCAGGTGCCATAGTATCTCTGTATGTACCTCCTCCGGCGCCGATCCGGCCCAGCAGGTAGGTTCCATGGAAGGTCTCTGCCCGTATACCTCTACTCCCCGTATACCCCTCTTCCGGCACACGCAGCTCGTAGCCCCTGGCCCGGATAGCAAGGTCCATGGAGGTCCTCGACCCCATACCATATCTCAGTATCAGAACATGTATCAAGATAGAGTCCCAGTCTCAATATCAAGATATAGAACCAGTCTCAAATATGCAGGCCCAGACCCTGTCCAGGACTAAAAATAGTAGGAAAATATCTGAAAAACCCCTCCAAGGGTGCCCGGGCGTCGCCGGGTCTAAACAGTAAAAAGTCATCTCATGTGCTCGGTCCAACCGAAGCTAAAAATCATCTCAAGTAGTAAGAAAACTCATCTAGCACTCCGGCCCTGCCGAGTCTAGTGATAATAGTAAAACTGATGATTTTCAACCACAAGTGAAATCAACCATTTCCAAATCATTTCCATCAAAAACGGCCCCCCGGGCCATGCAAGGTTTAGAAAACAGTGTCAGTAGGCCCAAAGCCAAAACCACGGTAAAACATCGATAAGACCTCTTTATATGCATGGAAATGATATGCTCACACACAACAATAGCTGCCCAACAGCTTACAATCAACCTACCGACCCTGCACAGGCCCACAGCTACTCAACAAGCATCACCAGCCTAGAAGGATAATTCTATGCCCGGGACTCGCGGACATTCCCAAAATCCCACCGTCTATGTTCCAGAGTCAATAAGGCCCTCACAGGACCGCAAGGGTAAATAAATAAGATATATCGCCAAATACTACAAACAACGGAGGAATAA
>QJPP01000544.1:93364-148625 GCA_003996215.1 Jaltomata sinuosa
TTTAACATAACTAAATTTACTATCTCCGTTAAAATATTACAATGTATAAAAATCTTATAAAATAAATACATATACAATTATATCGCAACAAAAATATCTTTCATAAACCTTTAAAATATTTTTAAAAGGTAATAATAATATAATTTTTACCAAATTCAACTTTTAAATAAAATATTTTCAAATACACGCGATGTTAATAAAATTCTTAAATTTAAGTTTGCAACTCACCATCGCACGATTTAGATACTAAAGAACTCTCTTGGAACCCTCCCTTATGTTTTCTCACTGTTTCGGAACTAAAATGGCATTTTAAAACGTGAAGTTGAGGCTTAAATCGAGTTTAACCCGACCCGGTTCGTGACCCGGTTCGTGACCCGGTTCGCAACCCGTTTTCTGCCAGACAGTCCGCGGTAAAACAGTCATAACTTTTTACTCCGAGATCAGTTGGACGTGAGGTTTTGTGCGTTGGAAACTAGTCTCGTAGACCTTCGATTTGGTATCTCGAGGGACTTCTAACTCTTTATATATTGAGAAAAAAACTCCGAGACATTTTACCCAAAGTTCAGAAAATTTATTAAAGAACTTACGATAACTTTTGCTGACTTGCTTGACTTCAAAACTTATAATGCGACCAAACAAATGGACCCGACACCGAAATACCGGTCCTGACGAGCCTTAAGTGACTTGGGGCCGCTACAAACAAACTCTAACGGTTCAAGGAAAACGTATACGTGGAAATAACCGGAAGGGTCATTACATGTGGGTAGATAGAGCCTAAGATATAATGATTGAGACTGAAACCTTGTGCTTGATAACTAGGTAATGACTGAACCATAGGGAATCTGACCGGTAAGAAGAATAACCTTAGTACGATTCCTAATTAAACTAATGATAAGTTTGGGTGCCTAGTTGGGGTGGTTGAAGCTCTATTTTAATATCTTGGAAGCCCTTAGTAGATTGACCTAATAGTTATATTCCAGGATTGGGACTTGAATAAGGAATAATAAGAATTGCCTGCATAGAGGCCCCATATTTATGAGTAACGGGTTGGTAATGATGCTAAGAGGAGTTGTGACCTCATGTCCGAAAATACAAACTCGATGATAGTGTCATAAGAGGGAGAGGATGGTTAACCAGACCTAAATAGATATGTAGAACCCACCGATGTGGCGGGTGATTGGTAAGAGTCTGTTGAAACTGTTTTGAATTTAAATTAAGACTCACATTATTACATGTTTGTAGTTAAATTGTATAACCTGTGATTGGTCTTCAGACATGGTTGTATTGTATGTGCTTTCCCTGTTATGCTTGTATGGATAGGCTAAATAAATAATAAGTGATAAGTGAGGTTAAATGACTAAGTATGAATAGTGTTTGGACACAGTGGCCATTCATACACATATGCATGTATTCATCATGTGTAGGCCCCAGAGCCTAGTTGCATTGATTATTGCTAGTATGATTACAATGGAACGGATACTACACCACTATGGTACATGGACACCTAGAGTCCCCTACAGGTCAGGACTAGTGGGCAAAAATAAAACCTATAGCCTGCGTGTACACATTCTTGCATTTATCACTGCATATGTTATTGCATTATCATTATATGATTTATTGTATGGCCTTGTGGTCAGTTTTATAAGGCGGCCTTGCGATTATGTGTAGGGTTTGTAAGTACTTAATATGCTGATGAGTGAGGAGTGGATAAACTTAGTTGTCATTGGTGAATGTCTATAAGTAGTCTTCAATGAGTTTAGATGTAATTGGGAACACTATGAGGACTTAAGATCGAATGACCCATTAGGTTTATAGTAACTTGTATAAACTGCAGTCTATGTATTCTAACTATCTAATGAATTTTGAGATCTATACAGTTTCTTTTATATCATTACGTTTGAAATTGCTTAAAAAGACTTTCGTATGCTAAGGGTTGGGTGGTTTTAGGTTCTCCTACCTATATAGGTTAGAGTAGGTGCATGCATGGCCCCATCGTATTTTAGGGTCATGACAGTTGGTATAAGAGCCTAGGTTACCGGTCTCTCAAGTATAAGAGCAATATCAAAATAGAGTTCTGCGGATTGGTGTGTTGATGTCCACATCAAATCTATGGGAAGGTATGTCGACATCTAGGTGTGGTTTCACTTTCTTCTTTCCTATAATGTTGTCCCGGTCTGTTGTCTTCCTAGTTGAGTCCAATTGGTATCTGTTCGATTCCAATTGGTATCTTGATGCGGCTAGCCTATGGTGGGGTAAAACCAATTGGTATCTCACCTAAAGAAGTCTTGGTAATGTCTTACTCGTATGACTATGTGTTATTAGTGGTGTGTCCGGTGTCTAAATAATATGGGACCATGATTTGCTTGTTTCATGCTTAAGTAAAAGCAAAGTCTAAATTTGTTAAGGTAATAATGAGGTCGATATGAGATAAGAGTTATGAAAGCTCGCAAGTTACTTGCATCGTTGTCTATTCGTGCGTAACAGTAAGCAAGGAATATGCTTATATGAAATGATTAATTTCTGAAATTTTTCCAGATTGTAATAACGTTCTGCCCAAGCCTTCGTCAAGATGAGAGGAGTGCTCATCACAGTGGTCTGCCATGATAAAGAAAGGGCCTGCAATAACAAAACTCACCATAGCGATGCGCTGGAGCTCATCACAATGAAGCGACATTCGTCATGACAAAGGGCACAAAATAGTACCTTCATTTTTCCTCCCTTGTTTTGGGACTTCACTCATGCGGAGCACTTTTCTAACAAATTAGTGTAAACAAAGTCTATACCATAAAAGTTTTGGCTTACAAACAAGGCCATTTGTCCAACGAGTGCCACCAACAGCACTGTAAATCCAAAAATAAGCAGGAATAAAAGAAATCACCCAAATGTGTGGGAAAGTAAAAGATTGTCTAACAAGAGACCTCATGGGAAACCAAAAGCAATAATGAAAAGGGGGTAAGGGTGAGGGGTACTCCGATCAGCTCTCGGCGCTCGAACTGCTAAACTCCTCCTCAATAGACTTGCTGAGAAAGAAGAACTCCCGAACATCCTCCTGAGTCACCTTAGGTATCTTCTTGCCTGGGAGGGAACCTTTGACGAAGGCCTTGATCCTTTTCTATATCCTCACCATCTGTTTATTCTGTGAGCACCCCTTCTTCCTCTCCGTCTCTAACTCCTCTCAAAGCTCTAATTGGGCCTTTGCCTGGGTCTCAAATAATGAAAGGGAAACTGAGGTACCTGTTTTTCCTGAAGGTCCGGCGTCTGGAGGAGGCACTGTCTCCAATGGAACTGATGCTATCCTCTCTATCATGGCCTTCAAGGATGCCATGTCTGCCCCAATTGACTCTAAGGTCACCGTACCCGGTGCCGCACTAGTCCCTGCTCTACCACTGCCTTGATTGCTGTTGCTTCCCCTATCCGATCCCATCTTCCTCTTCTTATGGCTGCAACTAGAGAAGCCCTTCACCTTTAGAAGGTCAAAGGGCTGATCAATGAGGGTAATGTGATTAGTATACTCCACTGGCACATCTGCTCACCTGCGCAAAGTAAAGATAAGAGAAGGGAGGATCCCTGGTGTACAACTGCGTGAAGTGTTTTCACTACTCCATGATCCGTGCCCCCGTGTTCACCTGCACTCCATCCACTAAACAATCCACCATAAAATCCCGAGTGAAAAGCACGTCCGAAGTGTTGCTAGAAAAACAGACTCTCCTAGCCACCAATTGCAACCACTTACGTGCATCCGGGGTAAAGTGAAGGCTAGTGATCCCCGTCTGGTGCTCGGCCTAAGGGACAGAATCCCTGTGCTCCTCCTTCACAAGCTCCCTCTCCACCCACTGATGCCTGTCAAGAAGCCCACCATCTCCAGTACTCTGTCTCATCATGGTTTGGCACCCCAGAGCCGCATTGATGTCCGCAGCAGATACCTTTACGTGCTCTCCCCAAACATAGATGATAGGGTTCGGGGGATTCTAGTTAATTAGGGGAATATGAGCACAAAATTTTTGTAACTAATTCTCATTCACTTCCTCTGGAACTTGCACAAAAGGAATCCATCCCATCTCCACTATATGATGGTAGAACTTCGGTGCCCTCATCTCAATCTCCAATTTGCCAGGCACACTTCTCGGATCGAACCCATGCAAAATTCTCTCCCGAATGAATCCCCGATCTCTTTGGTCTATATAATATAGGCAACACTCCTAGTTACCAAACTATATATACTCCACCTTCTCTCCTTCATCCATGTCCATTCCTACAAGAGAAAATTCGCAGGTTACTCGACATGTTGAGTAAATGCTTAATACAAAGTCATTAGAGGAAATATGAGGTAAAAAGGAAGCTTGTTGGGGAATCTTTTTCAGCCAAGGTGGACTATTTTTGGACCCTCATCGTGGTGAATGTTACCCCATCGCGATGAGTCATCACAGTGAGACTCATTCCATTGTGATGGTCCATCTTGATAAGATAACTCCCATCGTGATGAGGTCGTCTTGCGATGGTCTCACTCAATACTCGATACCTTGATTGTTGGGACTAGATCAAACTTATGAAGCCTGGGGTCTTATGTAAAATCTTGAAAAATACCTCAACTAGCATTTTCCTAATATAGCAACGCGCGCCGCAAGGGTTGGAAGCTCGTTCACGCGCTGACCGTGCACCATGGTCAGTAGGCATTTCTTTTCTTCTCCTTATTCACGTGGTGAAAGTGCTTGGACGTGAAGGCACATACGCCTTCCAGTATTTGCCTGCTTTGTGCGGTTGTTCTTCATGCCATGTGGCCGCGTGAGATTTATAGTGGCATCACACTATTTGTTTTTGTACTTTTTTGGTTCCCTTAGATCTAACTCCCTGCCTAACTTCACCTGAACACATTTCAACAAAGAAATTGCATAACATTTGTTATGCCCGGAGACCAGGCCCTGGACGTGATGGGAAACCTAGACCAACGAAGGCCCGAGAAGATCCCTTAGCATTCATTAAAAGCACATTCAATAAATAAAGAATTTGCAGAAAAAGGACCCATTTGAGAACATCATTTAAAACATATATAAAAATTAACTAAGTGTTGGGAATAAAACATTTAAACAACATCTACATAGGTCTATGAAGCCTCTAACATAAGAGTGAAATATCTATACCGGGACATGATCCCGACAATACCATAAAACTGAAACCAGAGTCAAATAAGAATTTAGATCATCTTCCGAAAGGTGGAGGGCTCACCAAAAGTTGGACCTGTCTGATCAAACCTAGTGTTGTATAGTACCATGATAAGGTGCCTATGAACCTACATAATACAATGATGTAGCCACCCGAAGATGGTCAGTACGTGGAATATAGTGGTACAGAGAACAGAAAAATAGATACAATATACTTTATCTGAAAAGTTGGCATTTAAATACTTACAATACAATAAACAATAAATATCCGTAGAAAATTCCATTATAAGAAAACAATAAACTTTCTATCTGTTACTTTTGAACTAGATGGTATCACCGACTTCTATTCAACACCACGGGCTATGTGGGTTCGATCAACGCTCGACCGGCTAAGCCCCAATCCATGTTTGCCGCATGAGTCAAGATTTCAATACAATATGGCCAGTACAATTGTCCTCGTAGAGGAAAAGATAAGGTCATCCCAAGTTAGGATCAAACCATCCCTATGTCGGCAAAATACAGGTTTCTGGTTCTGAGACATTTAGCCTCACACCTTCTCGGATAACCATCTAATTCTCTAAAAGCCCAAACTATTACTATTTTCAATATCTTTAAAAACATCCTTTAATAATACTATTCCGTTAGAGGCATAATCCTTTATTGGTATCGTCATACCAAGACTTGCAAGTCATTCATTTCATCAATATAGAACCCATAAGGTCTGTCAATAATTCAATATGCCCATTTCATAAAATTCATATAGTAAAACAATACTTATTGTCTCAATCCATTCCATTCATAAAATTCGTTAGAATAGCAATATCTTTCGAAATCCATAAATCACTTTGAAGACTTTTGGATATTAAGAAGAACAATTAAAAACCTTTCAATCCCCTTTTTGAGTACCATTCATCACATAATCCCTTAGTATTTTCAAGTAAAAGTTAGGGAATAACATTTTCATGAGCTTTCCTCAAAGTTAGTAAAACCATACTTGTAACCCTAAGTTCATAATCAAAACACTATAAATGTTTACCAAAGAATTTGAAAACCATAACATTTATAAGATACTTTGAAAAGGGATCGTTCTGTGTACCTTGAAGAAGAAGATTGTGGAGAGGAACTCTTGGGATAGAAACCCTAGTCTTTGATATCTATGAGACATGGAAGATTGGTATTTTGAGGGAGAGGAGTGTTTGAAACCATCCTGGAGAGAAGTTCCCCATAAAAAAATTACCCTAGTAGTGTTATTTATAGGCATCCCAATTAAAATCCGGATTGGTCTAGGAAAGTAAAGACGCATCAGAAAAACGGACGCCAAAATGATTCATTTTTGGCCACAAACGGACCATTTCTTAAGGTGTTTTAACTTATGGAATTTGACGAGCTTCTGGTCCAGAAAATGATTGGGAAAATGGACCGTTGTCCCTTAAAACGGACCGTTTTCCCTCCCGTTTTAACTTCTAAAATTTGATGGACTTCTGGTCAGACAGACGTCTTCTTAGTAAACCGGTCATAACCTTTTACTCTGATCTCGGATTAATGCGCGGTTGGCAGCGTTAGAAAGATGACTTGAAGACCTTTAATTTGGTGGGTCATGAGCCACCTAACTCCTTATATTATAGGAGCAATTATCATTTGAATATGACCCAAGTTAGAAAGTTATACGTAAACTTAGTCGGTAAAGAAGCTTTCAACTTAACTTGTGCTAGAGGTTCATTAAGACCTTAATTCACATCCAACACTCTTTCCACACATAGTGCTTGACCATTACTCTAGTTACAATAAAATCTTTCGAGTTCAGGTCTAATTTGGAGTGTTAAAATATTTCCCCCTTGAGATCATTCGTCCTTGAATGATGGATCACATCAAGAATTCTCTTTTAAACAAATATGGAAAGACCTCAAGAGGCTCTATATGACAACATCAAGCAAAACGTGAGAGTAGGAATCGTGAGACATATGAGACTTGGCATAGACATGATCTAGGACATAAGTTTTATGGAACATGATCATACTAATGTACAACATGAAATTTTGAAAATCATAAGCATGAATTGAGAGTGATACATGGCATGAAATAAGGTTTTGGACATATGAATAGAAGTATCCTCACCTTAAATGATATGGATAATAGCCCTTAGATTTGGCAACACCTTTCAACTATATAACCTCCTCCGAATACTACACATCACCCTTTGCGAATTGGAGTTTTCACATCGGTGCATATAGCTACTAAAGTTTGCATCTAACATCTTGCTCTCATCCCATTCAAGCCTAACTTGAAGGCATAACGTGCTACATCAAATGTGATCCTACTAGTCCAAATTTCGAGATTTTATATGCCATACCCCTACAGGAAACTTCTTCCCTAAACGTGATCAACCCTTAGGTTTATTCTAAACATGCCAAGGTCTGTTTTTACATCTAGATTTATCCTCCAAGAATACTACTTCTCCTTATCACCTAAAGCAATCAAGCTCAAACTTTTAACAAGAAGTCACTAGCCATAAGAAGCAATTGCCCACAAGCACCCAATATCATATTCAAGCCTATATTCTCTTCCTGACTTATATATAGCTAAACTATCAAAGAATTCTCTCAAGCATCCCCAAAATCAATAATTCTTGAACTTTTACAAGGAGACACATCATATATTCCCAGCTTACTATTTCACATAATAATCCTCATCTCGCACCTCATCCATACTTAACAACTTAGGTGGCACAATCAGATCGTAGCCACCACTAAAAAGGAAACCTCCACTACCTTCCATCTAGATCACTACTTACCTTCCTTTTATGACAGTTGACTAGACATAAACTAAACATTACTGAAGGAGTAGATTGAGAGCATGAACTGCATGACCTGGATATTGTTCAATATTGACTTATACTTAGCGTAACCTTGTCACTCAAGATGAGATCTAGGAAATCTGGTGTGATGAGCGTGATTACTTCATATATACTGAGTGCACAAGGCGTGAACTGAGGGTGTTCTGAGTATAGACATGCCATAACCATTTATAACCATCAAGGGTGGACGTACACATGGCTTAGAGAAAGGAAATCAAGAGCATGAATCTTTCAAGAAATCTGATCTGAGTATGTACATGATGTAGCATGATTTCAATAGCCATTTTGGACATATCATGAAGCTTGAAGTTCATAGACTAAGTATAACGTGAGATATGGGTTCATGGATCATGAGTATTGTATCATAGACCTTGGATCCCTAGAACCTTAGAGAAAGATTTATACCATTGAGAGACGTTATCGCTTTCATTTCAAAGGACAGAGCATTGACAAGAGACTCATATAGACAATTCAGCCCTCAGACATAGGCATGATTCAAAGGCATAAGACATGGGTAGAGTGTCCTCTTAAGCTGAAGTATAAGGAATATGCTAGAATAAGAATGGGTCATCGTGGCACGTATTATAACTCCCTTCTTCAACTAATCATCACTAGAAACTCAATACTTTCCTTGGTTCAACACCTCATCATCTCCCCCTTAGCGCAAAGGTCACTATCCTAGACCTGCGGACCTATTCTGTAAAAAGATCTATAAGTACAACACTCGGCACTACGGGATATCACTATACACATGAACGCTAATCTCACCCAGACATTATATTTGGAAAGAAATACTAACTTCTTTCGAGGCCATCCCTTTTAGAGACACTATTCTTCACTTACTCTAACCTCCATAGTCGAAATATTTAAACTTAGCTCTCTTGGGCAAACACATTCACATTCTCGAATACTTAACAATCTATTATCCACTCTTTTGTCTACTAGCATTAAACCTATTATCTCATATTCACCCAATTCAACAAAATATTAAAATTATACCAAGAAGCTCAACAACGTCCTTTTAGATCTATAATTACCTCAATTTCATTCCAAATAATAACTACTTAGCCTCCTCTATATAAAGAAACTCAAGAACACTAATTAGGAACAACTAGCACACTTAACAACATAAAACCCCATCTAACATCATATTACCTCCAGTACAACTCATTCTTATAAACTTAAGGCTCTTATTCATCTAATGAATTAGCCACAATCCACTGCTTCAACACTAGTTCTCATGTATATATCATGCTTACACATTTAAACCTTCCCAAAGTTATAAACCTTAGCCCTCTCATACACCATGTCAAATCCTACTAGATGAGTCTCATAAAGGTAATATTATCATCCCCAACTATCATTTCTCTCTATCTTAGTAACCACCCATGACTCCCTCTTAAGCATGACAACTGCAATAAAGTTTTTGAAAGGGTTTGAAAACACGTTTCACCTTGGCTCAAATGCA
Organism: Jaltomata sinuosa; assembly: GCA_003996215.1. Classification (NCBI taxonomy): domain Eukaryota; kingdom Viridiplantae; phylum Streptophyta; class Magnoliopsida; order Solanales; family Solanaceae; genus Jaltomata; species Jaltomata sinuosa. Next base: position 102,846 of record QJPP01000544.1, read on the forward strand.
TGATTTAAGAAAATAGGAGTTTATACTTAGAATCAATAGACATTGACGCACTAATGGACTCCTCTCAAGCCCTTGTACAGTTTCATAACCTTTTGGATGACTCAACCAGATAGGATTTCATCATAAGGAATCTGAGCTTTCCTAAATGCCCTATAGCCTCATGATTATAAGTGTGGTGCACAACACACCCATAAGCAAGACTCTACTTGACACAGCTTCGTAGACACCCTAGGATCATGAACCGTGCTCTGATACTAAGTTTGTCATGCCCGAAGACCAAGCCTTGGACGTGACGAGCAACCCATACCAACGAAGGCACGAGAAGACCCCTTAGCATTCATTAAAAGTATATTCAATAAATAAAGAATTTGCGAAAAAAGGACCCATTTGAGAACATCATTTAAAACATATATAAAAATTAACCAAATGTTGAGAATAAAACATTCAAACAACATCTACATAGTTCTACAAAGCCTCTAACATAAGAATGAAATATCAATACTGGGACATGATCCTGATAATACCATAAAACTGAAACCAGAGTCAAATAAGAATTTAGATCGCCTTCCGAAAGGTGGAGGGCTCACAAAAAGCTAGACCTGTTTGATCGAACCTAGTGTTGTATAGTACCACGAGAAGGTGCCTCTGAACCTACATCATACAATGATGTAGCCTCCCAAAGATAGTTAGTACGTGGAATATAGTGGTACACAGAACATAAAAATAGATTCAATATACTTTATCTGAAAAGTTGGCATTTAAATACTTCCAATATAATAAACAATAAATATCCGTAGAAAATTCCATTATGAGAAAACAATAAACTTTCTATCTGTTACTTTTGAACTAGATGGTATCATTGACTTCCATTCAACGCCACGGGCTATGTGGGTCCTATCAACGCTCGACCGACTAAGCCCCAACCCATGTTTGTCGCATGAGTCGAGATTTCAATACAATATGGCCAGTACAATCATTCTCGTAGAGAAAAAGATAAGGTCATCCCAAGTTAGGATCGAACCATCCCTATGTCGGCAAAATACAGGTTTCGGGTGCTAAGACGCTTAGCTCACACCTTCTCGATTAACCATCTAATTTTCTTAGAGTCCAAATTATTACCATTTTCAATATCTTTAAAAACATCCTTCAATAATACAATTCCGTTAGAGGCATAATTCGCTATTGGTATCGTCATACCAAGACTTGCAAGTCATTAATTTCATAAATATAGAACCCATAGGGTCTGTCAACCATTCAATATGCCCATTTCATAAAATTCGTATAGTAAAACAATAATTTCTGTCTCAATCCATTCCATTCGTAAAATCCGTTAGAATAGCAATATCTTTCAAAATCCGTATATCACTTTGAAGACTTTTGGATATTAAGAAGAACAATTAAAAACCTTTCAATCCCCTTTTTGAGTACCATTCATCATATAATCCTTTAGTATTTTCAAGTAAAAGTTAGAGAATAACATTTTTATGAGCTTTCCTCAAAGTTAGTAAAACCATACTTGTAACTCTAAGTTCATAATCAAAATAGTATAAATATTTACCAAAGGATTTGAAAACCATAACATTTATAAGATACTTTGAAAAGGGATCATTCTGCGTACCTTGGAGAAGAAGATTGTGGAGAGGAACTCTTGGGATAGAAACTCTAGCCTTTGATATCTCTGAGACTTGAAAGATTGGTATTTTGAGGGAGAGGAGTGTTTGAAATTATCCCGGAAAGAAGTTCCCTGTAAAAAAATTACCCTAGAAGTGCTTTTTATAGGCAATCCCAATTAAAGTCTGGACTGGTCTAGGAAAGGAAAGAGGCGTCAGAAAAATGGACGCCAAAATGGCCCGTTTTGGCCACAAATGGACCATTTTCGAAGGTGTTTTAACTTATGGAATTTGAAGAACTTATGGTCCAAAAAATAATTGGGAAAATGGACCGTTGTCCCTGAAAACGGACCGTTTTCCCTTCCATTTTAACTTCTAAAATTAGATGGACTTCTGGTCAGACAAACGTCTTCTTGGTAAACTGGTCATAACTTTTTACTCGGGGCTCGGATTAATGCATGGTCGGCAGCGTTGGAAAGAAGACTCGAAGACCTTTAATTTGGTGGTCATGGGCCACCTATCTCCTTATATTCTAGGAGCAATGATCATTTGAAGATGACCCAAGTTAGAAAGTTATACGAAAACTTAGTTGGTAAAGAAACTTTCAACTTAACTTGTGCTAGAGGTTCCTTAAGACCTTAATTCACATCCAACACTGTTTCCACACATAGTGATTGACCATTTCCCTAGTTACAATAAAATCATTTGGGTTCAGGTTTAATTACACACGAAAAATAATTGGAATTCTAGCTCAAGAATTTGGAGTGTTACAACATCTGTGTAAACAAAGACCAAAACAATCACAAAATGCATCAACTACTCCCAAATAACTCAATCGTTTTATACTTATCAGGTAGGTGTCATCACAATCCTTAGAATTTTGGATCGTATTAGCATATCACATGCTATATCAACCAAATTCGTCAGTAAAATATAAAATCGCATTCTTCTCTCATTTGAAATGAAAATGACATGTTATTATTCTTTTCAATTTGAGACTCCAAATTTTTTTACCTAATCAAGCCATTACAGTTCAAATTCCCTATTTAAATTATTATCTACTTTAATATAAGTATCTAGTGAAAAATAAAAATATACAATCGGTTCATTCATATATGGTTTACAATAAGGAATACAAAAGAGTATAGTAATAATAATTAATAAATTATTTTGAAAAAATATTTTGATCAGATCGGGTTGGATAGGGTTTACAATGAGGTTCGATTTGAACTTTATTTTTGATAAAAATTCATATTTGAGTTCCTTACCTTATGGATAAATTATTTTTAAAAAAAAATTATTGGTTTACCCTCGGGAGCTTGGGATTGACTTTTGGGTTGACTTTTTGGGCACAGGATAGAAGTATAGAAATATAGATATCGATAGACTCGTATCCACTCATAGATCATGTTCTTGATATATTAGGAGTATTTTGAGGCTGTTTCAAAAGGAAAGGAGCATTTATGATGGTTCATGGCGCGTTTGCTCGGCATTCGAGGTAGGTTATGACTTATTTTTCTCAAACTTAGCTTGGGTGAAGATTCATTGTTTAAAGCATGTTATGGGTTGTGTGACATATTGGGTTGAAGTACTATTTTGTGATGATTTAATATTGTGATACTCAAAATAGGGTTTTAGCCGAGAAATGGCTTGAGACTTGGAAGGTGTGTCATTGTTGTGTTGTACAAAGTTTCATATATTCTATCTTATATAAGGGGTGGTTTTGCCATGATGGACATCGTATGGAAGGTTATTTAATTGATTGAGTAAGTGCATACTATAGGTACGAGTTGTGGTTAAGTTATTGGTCGACTAGGCTTGTAGCCTATTTATTTATGTGTTGAAAGATATTTTTTATATACTTGTTGCATTCAGAACTTATTTTATTATTGTGATCATGCATATTCATTCATTCTTATAGATCACAAGATTGGTACTATTGGAAATAATATTTTTGAAAGAAAATGTACTCTCTTTTATTATTATGTCTGAGGTAAGATTTCTGACAGGTATACAAGTCCGAGGTAAGATGACTGACGAGTCCGAGGTAAGATGCCAGATGAGTCCTAGGTAAGATATCAGATGGGTATATGGATCTTGCGAGTTCTTCATGGGTCCTACCTCACATCATCCCACTGTAGACGGGATGTATATTGGTAGAACCATTGGACCTTGCATTGAATTGCATCTCATATTATTACTTGCTTGTATTGATTTTATTATTGTGTTGTCTGAGCTGCTGGGACTTTTCTGCGTGAAAGGTTACATAAAATTCTTTATGTGATATACTTACTGCTTTTGGTCGATCGTCCTATGATGTGTATTGAGTACTTGTAATTTGTACGCATACTACACTTGTTGTATTTTTTAATGCAGATCCTAGCATTAGCACACCTTGTTGATTTTTGGTCTGAAGCAATATTTCTTCGGGATCTTGGCTGAGCTACTTGGGGTTCAAGATGATGCTTGATTCCCCCCGTCTTTACTTTTTTGTCTTTATTATTTTGGATAGAGTTGTAGTATTTTGAGATAGTTGTATTCGATTAAATGCTCTTGTACTGGTGACATTAGGCCTTGGGTGTATTTTGTTATTTTTGCACATCTATTGGTATTATATAAGAATTTACTTTAAGATTTTCCTTTTGCTATTATTACTTCCGCATTTTGACTTGATATTTGTTTGGGGTGAAGGTTGGCTTACCTAATGATGGGTTCTTGTAGGTGCCATCATTACCTTGGTTTTTGGATCATAAAAAAAATATTTAAAAAAATTAACAGAAATTACACCTCAAAAAACTGCACCAGACTTTAAAAATAAAATTAAAAATAACAGAAATTACAAAAATTGTCACTATAAAAATAAGTGAAAACCCGATGAACGAAAAATCGAAGCACACTATTAGATAAGCTAGAAATATTTTAAGACTTTATTTTACAAAAAATGATAGACGAATCTCCACGACTGCTTTGTTTCCCCTACCATCTAGAAGGTAGTGTAATCCACACCATGAGACTCAACTAACCCAAGATTATGCAGCAACTGACCAAGAACTCATACACATCCTCCCCAAGTGCACCAGTAAACTCGGAAGCATTCAATCTCACAAATCTGTCAAATATCTTATATTCTTCAACTGTCATCACCGGCCTAGCCACAACCGGTGAAACAACAAGTCTAACTATCAATGCATCAATGCGTTGAGCTTCAGCAATAGCAGTCTATGCTCAAGAGTCTAAAAACCCTGAATTGATACTCTCTCTGGAGGCTGAACCCCATCTCTAGACTGTGATCCATCAGGAGTGACAGGTAGAGCTCATGTATGAGTCATACCCTCCAAAAAGCTCAAGATCCTAAACATAGTATCCTGCAACACTGGGGTGGCTACAAAACCCTGTAAAACTTAAGGTGGCCCCACACCCTCTTGCTAATAAGCCTCATCCTCGAACTCAACCTCTGGCTCAGAAGATGTTTCCCTGGCATGACCCCTCAAAATGAAGGCAAATAGTAATACATTGATACGAATATATAATAATAATAATAATAATAATAATAATAACTCTAAATATCCTCAAACAGAAAGCAACAGAACATCATAATTCTCAGGACTCAGTTGTCATAATTACAAGAACGACCTCTATCACCGAATATCAAAAATAAAATGCAAGTTGTCCATGAAGTAGGTAAGATAGAAAATAAAAGATAGATGAAACTGGGTCAATTTCTAAAGATAGAAACTCACCATAGCTTCGAATAACAATCAAAAGCATAAACTCATCCACAGAATCTGCTCGTACTAGGATCTGCATCAGAAGGATGCAAAAAAGTAGGAGTGAGTATGGTCCACTTGTACTCAGTAGCCATCATAGGCTGACTAAGCTTTAGCAGTTACTGTATTGAATAAAGAATACTAAATAACCCTACACACAGAAAAGTCTCAAGAGTTCAATATCAATAATCACGAAATATCATTACAAAATACCATGATAATCAAAGAAGGATGCAATGCAATAATATGAAATGATATGCAATGGCTAATGCTTATCGGTATACCCCCTCCAATCATGTGCTATGAGGTGGGACCTATCAAGACTCGCCAGATCCATATACCCCACTTGAAATCTTACCTCAGATAAAATCAACTCCATCCAAAATCTTACCTGGGACTAAATCAATAGAAAGTGAGTTATTTTCTTTCAAAAATTATTATTTTCTCCAATAGTACAATTCAGTAATCCATGAGATGAATGTGTGTGCATGCTCAAAATAAAATGATGAATCAAAAATAACAGTTATGTACAAAATCACAAGATATCAATCAACTCATGAACACAAGCTACAAGCCTCAATATAAATCCATAAATCTGGAATTCGCACTAATATCATCATATAAGCCCCATTTAGGTGTCCCAATAACCATTCATCTACTATCCACGTTCAAGCCCCCAATTCCAGCATCACAAGGATATTCTATCTCATTTAGTACTCAAGCTCACAACTTTACCCAACCCATAGCATGTATTACACGATAAATCTCCACTCAAGCAAAGTGTGAAGAAAGTTAAGCCATAACCTACCTCGAAGCTGAGCTATAAATCTCTACTTGATCACACCTGAGCCTTGCCTTTTTGTCACGACTCAAATAAGCCATGATTGACATCCACACTAATCCTCCGGTGAGAGGACCAAACAAACCAAACCAAAATCTAATACTTAGTAATTTAGAAAGACTAACCATAAACTCAACTTGAAATATCAAATAAAGAGTCAACCAACATAATATAAATCATGCGGAATTCATTAACTAAACATATCCCCAAGAATTGAAAGTCATCATCCAGAACTCTAAACCAACATTGTCTAAGATATCCAATTAGATCTAAATGCAATAACAATAAGAGTTTTATTGCTCAAAAGAAGGCTCAGAACTATGCACACCCTCAAAAGCAAAAATCCTTAAATTCATAATAATATACAATGGGAAATTGAGGGCACGCAATGCTTATTTTATGAAGAACTTGTGGAGATAGGTAGGGTCCCCATTAAGAGAATCATATTTAAAGATGTTGAGATCCAGTCAGCGGGTTTGAGTGAGTTAGCAACCTTAAAAAGTTATTTGAGCACTACATGTTCGAGTGGATGAGTCGACCAGGGGGTGATTATAACCCCATTATAGTCTGCAAGTTCTATGATGCCTATGCATCCACTCTCATCAACTCACGCAAGAAAGGAAATCTGCAAAAAAAAATAGCCTGCTTTGGAGTGAGTACAAGTACGAGGGGTTTAGGTCGATATTTCTGAGGCACCATTCAACGCTTTTTTCTTGGCCTCGAGTACGTGGCACTGGTCATCCAACAGGATCTTAACCACATGCTGGACCAACATAAAAGGTTCACTAATCAGCTTTCTTGACTTGCCTCCATTTTTACTGAAGACACTACTTTTATGGCGTACATGTGGACGTGTTTATTGACCATAAAAGCCTACAGTATGTGTTTACTCGGAAGAAATTGAATCTTCGTCAGAGAAGTTGGCTTGAGATTTTTAAGGACTATGACATGAGTGTGCTTTACCATACGGGTAAGGCTAATGTAGTATGCCCAAAATTTTAATTTTAAAAAAAGACTGAAACTATGATTCGTACGAATAGGATGTATGTTATAAGAAACCTATCTGTATTCTTGAAATATGTGTGGATATTTGGACCACATGGAGTCCTCAGATTCCTAAGTGGCTTCTTCGATATTTTTATTCCTCCATAGTACTTTAACGGATACCACATCTTTTGTTCTCAACTCTCTAATTTTCCTATCAAGAATAGCCACTGGAACCTCTTCATATGACAAGTTTTATGTGATCTTTATATCTGTTATTAGGACAATAAGTGATGGTTCCCCTATACACTTATGTAGCATAGACACATAGAATACTAGATGTTCAGTAGATAACTCTGAAGGTAGATTAACCTCATATGCCACCTGCCTAACTCTTCGTATGATTCTGTAAGGCCCAATATATATTGGGCTTAGCTTTCCCTTCTTTCCAATATCTCGTGGAGGATCCATGAAAGCCCGGGAAGTAGTACTCACTCTTGGATCTACAGTCAAGCTCTCTATACTAACTGAGGTCGCGTCTCAGCCTCTGGAACATGGTGTGCACTCAACAAAAGAAGAACACATAATAGTATCAGTATAATACACTATGTACTGGTGGCTAGTATCATAGACTTTCCCAACAATAATATGAAAATAGCAAAACATATAACAAATAATATGACTTCAACACTTAGCATATAATCAACCAACATATAGTCTTTTAAGTCAATTTAACAACAACAATCTCAAGTTCACAATTCATCAAATATCATCATAAGAGGGACAATGAGTAATCATTCTCAACAACTATCTCACATATCACTATATCCATCAATCTCTGCTCATATCGCCTGTATCTAGTCTCACATCAGTTCTCAGCCAACTCATTATAGTAAGCAATGCAATAATACAAAATAAGGTAAAAGAGTGTACACACATGCTATAGGTCTTATTTCTACCCACTAGCCATGATGTGCAGAGGACCTAGGTGTCCATTTACTATACCAGCGTGGTATCCAATTCGGAGCAGTTGTATCAACAATAATATCTCTATAACTAAGATCTCAGACCTATTTCTTAAGAATAAACTCATTGCCCAAGATACTATTCATACTTAGTCATTTTAGCCCACTTATCACTTTCTATTCATTCAGCCTATTCATACAAGCATAACAGAGAAAAGCACATCTAATTCAATCATGTTTGATGATCAATCACAAGTTATACAATTTTACTACAAACATGCAATGAGGTGAGTCTTAACTCCAATTCAACCATAACCTAACTCGAGTGAAGAATAACACTCGCAAGCTGAGTAACCATAGTCTTGCCTTTTCTCAACACCTCGGAGTGCTCAAGTTCTATAAACAATGATAGCACAAAAGTAATTAATAATTTACTCTTCATTTTAGTCCTTGGGTATCTAATCCATCAACTCTACTCGATAAACGAGGTCTCTAGAATTCCCCAAGAGTTAATTAATAACTAACTAGACCCATTACATTTAAAGGAATCAATTACCAAAGGTTTCTAATTAAGTTCCTACCCTTTTAGTCATTTTTATGCCTAAAGGTTTTACCTTTATGGAACCCAAGCCTCCCCATTAACTTTAAAAAAGTTAAATACAATCAATTTCATTCTAAGAGATCAAAATATACATCCTAGGATCAATTCTAGATGATTTTACACCTACCTCTAGGGTTCTTCCCCAAGTTCATGCTTCTAAGGCTTTATTGTAAGAAATCCACCATTAACTCTTCCCCCCAAGGTATAAGAAAGATTAGTAATCATTAAACGAAGAGTTCTACGGATTACTTACCTCAAAGGTTGGAGTTTGCCTTAGTTTTCTTGGAAAACCCACTTCTTGGAGCTCTAAAATAAAATAGAAAAATGAGAGAAATAACTCAGAAAATTGCAGGCCACACAGGTATATTGTCCCATTTTCTCATCGCGACAGACGCTTCTTTGTCTCAATGGGTCGGTGCGATGAGGGTCGTTCATCACTATGGACCATCCCAATGAGGCGTTCTTTTATCACGGCAAAGGATATTTCTAAAACACTGCTATCTCTCTCCCAAACACTTATTTTACAACACACATTATTTCATAGACACCATGAATTATTCCTAATATGATAACTTTCATATCCGGAGTTCTATGGCTCCGATTCTCATCCAAAAACTTTGTACGAAACTCTATGGCAGTTGGCTATCCAATAATACACACCATACTACCACTCGACATCATAAAAATATGAATCACCTCTAAGGCATAGAGCACTATATTTTTTAACTAAGCTCACTCTAGCCTGAGATTTTCAGTTCTCACCTTAAGGACTTTTCTAGCCTGATACTTATACCTTATTTCAGCGTAATGATGGAATATATCATTACACTTTTCGAATGGCCTCCGAATGCAACTAATCTACCAATAACAATTTCTACGCATAAATACGAGTCCAACTATACTCATATTTTTAAGGTTCTAATCTGGGTCTAAAAATGTTAACTCCAAGTCCACAAGGGAAAAATTAGAATTATATTAGAAAATCAATTCACCCAAAGCCTAAGAAGTTCAAATATGAAAATTCATTGAAAATAAAGTCGAAATTGACTTGAAATCATCGAAAAATAATTCTTTAATTTTACCGGGAACAACCCAAAATTCCAAGTCGAAAAACCAACATTTAAAGGTAAAATCATGAAATATTTATTAGAAAATATATAAAAGTGGCATAATAAACGAACCCAATGAAGAAACCTCGAAAATCCCCTTTGAAATTGCCCAAAATCGAGTCTCCAAGCTCTAAAAATGAGTTATGAAAGAAATAGAATGAAAGAGGAAAGTCCATTGGTTATGTACCAGCGATTCCACACCTATGGAAATCTGATCGCATATGCGGTCTCACAGAAGAAGCCAACCTTTCATAATGGTAGAAGTCACTAAGACAGGAAAACTTTGCCGTTGTAGGCCTTTTGTCACGGTAGCAAATATGCAAGAGTCCTGGCTCACAGGCGTGGATTTGCCACAGTAAAAAAACTTTTAGAGGAGCGAACAACTCCCTCCTGGTCCAACTCTGCAAAAGCAAAAACCATCTGCCAGTGCGACTCTGTGGCTGCGGACCCAAGCTCACTACAGTCCTGGTTCAGTTGACTCTACATCACAGTCGCGATGCCTTGGCACATGCATGACATTATCATTGCGGACCAAGGGTCGCTGGTGCAACACACCAGATACCAGCAACATAAAGAACTTCTCAAAACATGGAATCGGCCCTCAAAACTCATTTGGTACCCCCACAAATACAAACAGTTATGCTAGTAGACTAAAATTGACATTTTGGACACAATGGAATCATTGGATTCACCAACAAAGGTCATTACCAACTAATGTTTACAAAAGTCAACATTATGCTAAAACTTCCAACTTTCCAACCAATGATCCAAAATGCATCTGAACGCCTTAGGACTCGAACCAACAGTGCTACTAGCCCAAAACTTGTATTTCTAAGCTAATGAAATAGATAAAATTCTCATACAACGTCTAAATCCTCAAATATTGACCAAAGTCAACCATATCAACTTCAAACCCTTCCAAAATGAAAAACTTACATATAACCCAACCAAATAGATTGGGAATTGTGCCACCCACTCCCGCAACTCACAAATACCATCATACAATTATGGAGAGGGGTAAAATATCCAAAATACATAAAAATCCAAAAATCACTATGAGAATTATTATAGTTTTGTCCTATAATTGATGGACGTTGGTTGATTTTATCCTCAGTATTTAGATTTTTTTAATAAAGTACATGTCACGCTCCGAGACGACACCATGGATGTAACACGGGACCTGGAATTACAAGTGACTCCAAGATAACCCTTCATACAAGCATAATTCATAAGCAACTGAATAGAAATATATAAACTGGAAAATGAAACAAGTGGAAGCAAGATTATGGGATAACTTGTTCAATGAATCATTGGTTGAAATATTTAGAACATTGTATTATAAAAGAAAAGAAAATTGGAACTGAATACAATAATTCTGATTGACTGTCTATGAAGCCTTTACTAATACTGACTAGAGTTAGCCGGGACATGACCCCCAGTTGTCTCTAATCAATGTGTACTGACTAAGATAAACTGTTTATAACTAATAACTGACTGGAGTTCCCGAATAAGGAGAACTCATCACCTACTGGCTGAAGCTATGATCTGCCTGACCCTGATTCTGAGAGCTAGCACTAGAACCTGCATCATGAAAGGATGCAACACAAGAAATTATACGATCAGTACTTTGAATGTACTGAGCATGTGAGATAGTGCACTAACTTTAAATAATGAGAAAACCTATAATATAAGGGAATAACTGAAAATTGGAGTAAGTATAAACATTTAAGAATGCATAAGTCAAAACTGTAAAACATAAGCTCTTTTATTAAAGAGGGTACAAAACATTTCTGAACTGTAATTGTGACATATGTAAACTATAAGATAAGATGAGCATGCTGAAAATACTGGCATACTATGTTAAATGCAAACTAAGTATAAAGAATTGGACTGTAGTACAATGACCCAATCATAAAGTGAATATGATGAATAAGAAAGATGGTCTGAAGTAAAAAGCATAATAAAAATATGCAACTAAATAGAACTAAGAGTCATGTACAATCTACTAAAATTGAATCTGTGGGAGAGCCTGTTAACCGACATAAGTCACGTGAGCTAAACATGAAATCTGATGTATAGGCCCCATCGAGAGGATCCAATATACCTTGCCAGGATATAAAGGCATAACTGGCGTGATCACTAGTTCTGATGCCTATGAAGGGCTAAATAAACCAACGGTGGCATGTAGCTCTGGGACTTAAGGGTATGTTGAACCCTAATCCAACTTGGTGCTAAGTACTACTCCTAAAATTGATTTCTGATAGCTCTTTTTAAAACTAAAGTTGTGAAATATTGTGTCAGAACTTAACTAGTGTGAAAATATCTATTTATTTTTTTTGAAAAGCTGAAGTCTGAAAACTGACTAATTTCATGCTTAAAAACTGAGTGCTAATAGACTAGGCTAAATTTTAAAGAAACTAGTTCATATGGAAATACTATAATTTTAAGCTAAAATCTTGACTTCTCAAATCAGGGTAAAAATCTATGCAAGTTATTGAAATCATGTTGTAATTCTCTTTAAACAAGATAAAAATCTTGTAGAAATCATTAGGACTAAATTATGTAAGAATCTGCATAATAGGGCAAGAACTCTAGTTTCAAAAACCATGAAAATTTGAAATTTAAGACCGAGGTTTTGGTATAAGGGCAAACTAAACCCTTATTGAATACCCACATACCTGATTACTGAAGAGTTTCTAGGGCTAGAACTGAAGGATGGATCTTAAAGAAGAACCCTAGGTATGTGGTTTGAGAAAACATTTTGTTTCTTCTTTCTTTGTTGATTCGTGGAAATTAAGGAGAAAGCATCAACTAATCTGATAAAAACCGCTACTTCGAACTTAAAATAACATAATATAGGACTTAAAAGTGGGGGGAAAACTAAATTAACCCCAACGAATGAATTAAAAAGTGAGGGAATTAATCACTCCACGAGTTGGTCTACTGGTCATTATTTTTATGATGACCCATCAACTGACCCATCATTTGATTGACGATGGTCTGTGGTTTTTGACAACCTAATAGGACTCCACTAAAATACCCATAACTTTTTACTTTGGACTCATATTAATGCGCGATCGGTGGAGTTGGAAAGAAGACTCAAAGACCTTCAATTTTGTGGGTACTAGGCCACCTAATTCTCTATATCCTAGGAGATCAAATCATTTAAAGTTGACCCTAGTAGAATCTTACACTAGAACTTTGCCGGTAAAGGATTTTTTGACTCAACTTTGTGTTTGGGATATCTTATGACCTTAAATCATATCCAATACTCTTATTATACTCATATTTATGGTTTTTAGTAGTTGACATGTCATGGGATTGGGAAATAAAACTGGAACGGTCAATAAATCCCATTTTGAATCAAATAGAAGAATTTCCTTGGACATGTTTCCACAGATGGTTCCATGGATCTTGGTCCCATTCCACGAGTTGTGGTTCCACTCGTGGTTTCTAAACCAATTTGAAAGGTTGTTGAATTGATTCTATGGATAATAGTATGACTCATGCATTGAAACCACGAGTTGTGGACGTGTTTTTTTTTTAAATTGAAAGGGCAAATGGCCAGAATTTTATTAAAAAGCTTAAAACAAAAATCCAGAATAAAAGAGCCCAATTCCACAGACATGCCCGGCCCAAAAATCAAAAGCAACAAAAATAGAAAACAAAATAAGCGACTATTCTAGAAAGAGAAAAAGAAAAAGCAAAAGGGAAAGTGGAGATGTCTGTAAGCTCAGAGGCGCTTCATCTTCTCCGATGGACATATTCGAGTCATCGAAACTTCTAGGTACGCCATAGCTGTAGACACCCCTCCCCAAATACCTAAGATGACACAAACCCACCTTCAACTCATCTTGTTTGCTAGAAATGCAGAGGTTGGTCGCATACACTTAAGCAACCTCAAGCTCTCACCAGGCGCCATGGATTCTAAGACCAAACGAAGATATTCGAGCATCTGCTTTCAGTAACAGGATGTCTGGATGAAGGTGAGATTTCAGACTTCTTTGGTATTTGGTTTTAGATCTGTTAGCTATAAGAGTATATTAGATATATAGTCTATTGTTCCCCCCTCCCCCTCAGTGAATAAATCCCCGAGGAGATTAATACCACACTTTAGGAAAGATCAACAGGCATTCAACCTAGTACACCTTACAGTTATGGCTTTGTATTGATTTATTTGTCTGTTAAAATTCTGCTTCAGTGGTCATAATGTGTTGTTGTATGTTGTCTTTGTGTGGGGCTGAGTAGCATGCCCCCTATTTGCCCTTCTGAATCTTATTAATCAGTCAGGTTCAATAGCTCTTTTGCTGATATGAACCCTTAGATTAGGCATTTGACTTTTATCAGAATTTGTGATTCTTCTTGCTTCCACTGGGAGTTCTTGAAAATTATTGAACTGATGGTTATTTTGTGTACCTGCAAAGTCTAAAACAAAGTTAGCTATAAATTATGTCAGCTGATTTCCTTCCCTCATGACAAGTGCCACTGTTGTAACTCCTTGGTTTCTCTATTTTTGAATCTTGTTGACCTCCAAACTGATGCACCATGGGGTTGGCCATTCCCCTTCAATAATCTTCTTTAGAACATAGGAATCAGTTTCCATAATGATTGGTAGAAGGTTGTTTTGTACACAATGTTCTATGTCATCCTCCATGGCCATAGCTTCTGCAATTAGTGCTGTGGTATCTGGGATGCATCTGGCCCTTGCAACTTGAATATTCCTATTGTGATCTCTAACACAAAATGCAACAGAACTGTCTTCTGGGTTCCCCCTTGAGGCACCATCACTGTTGCATTTATACCATCCTTCTTGGGGTAAGTCCTATTTAATACTCTTGTAGCTTACCCTAGGCATGAAACCTTCTAGGTATTGTACTAAGAGAGTCCAGTTTTTAGGGAGTTTTTGCATCCAGGGATACCATTGTACAACAATCATATACAGGTTCCAGTTAACTTCATATATGACTTTGCTTCTGTTCATCTTTCCCTCATACACTAAAGAGTTTCTCCACTTCCACAGTTGCCAGCAAATAACAGCTGGTGCAGCTTGATATAGAGGTTTTAGCTTCGGACCACACTTTGCCTTCCACCATTCATTAATAGACTATTTAATTTGGACAAAAGGTCCTGCAATCCCTGCAGCATCTGTGTACACATTCCAGATGTCCCTGGCCAGTTTCCCTGTCAAGAATACATGCTCTGTAGTTTCAGTTTGTGGATGTTCACAACATCTGCATTTAGAGACTAGTGCAATTCCACATCTAGCCAAATTGTCATCAACATGTAGCTTAAGTTTCCAGAGCCTCCACAAAAAGAAATAAACTTTAAAATAAAGTCCTTTCATCCAGAATTTGGCATAAAACTGATTCTTCTGAGCCTTTTGTCTTGTGATTTCCCAAGCACTTTTTACTGAGAATTTTCCACTACTATTTGACATCCACCATGGCATATCCCGCATATTAGATTTCTCAGCATAGTGGAGGTTTGAGAAGATGTGGTCTGTAATATCCTCAGGAAGATGTTGTGCTAATAGTTGCCTGTGCCACCTACCTTCTTCCATGAATCCACTGATATCTTCAATACCTTCATCCATAGCATGGCTTCTGGTATCACATAAGCTAGAGGTCCCAGTTTTGACTAATTTTCACACCAGAAATTGGAGGAGCCATTTCTTGGTTCCCACCATATCTCATGCTCAATTTCCTCATTTGCCTCCAACATCTTTTCCCACAATTGTGACCCCCTTTTTCCATTGTACCAGAGAAGGAATATGCTACTTATAGTATTTGATCCATAAAAAGTTGGTCCACAGGGATCTAGTAGTCCTGAAGGTCCACCACAGTTTGGAAAATAATGCTTTGGATATATCAAATAAAGACCTGAATCCAACACCTCCTTCCTCTTTGGTAAGCATAGTTTTAACCAAGCAGTCCAATGTCTACTTTTTCCTTCTTCTTTCTTATTCCAGAAGAATCTTGCAAAGATTCTATGAAGTTCCTGGATAGTGTACATGGTAGGGGCTAGACCTGACAGAAGGTATATGGGCATGCTCTGGAGGACACTATTGATGAGCACTATTTTTCCTCCATATGATAGGATATTTCCCATCCAGCATTGTAATCTGTCCTTAACCTTTCTAATCAACTCATTATAGTAGACCTCCTTCTTTCTACTGTGAAATATGGGACATCCCAAGTACATGAAAGGGAAATTACCTTTCTCAAACCCAGTAATCTGTTGTATCTCCTTGCTTAGAGTCAATGCATTGTTACTATGCATGTAGTATGCACTCTTAGCTCTGTTGATCTGTTGTCCTGAAATCTCTTCATAGTCTTGTAACACTTACATAGTCATCTTCATAGATCTTTTGTGTGCAGATGCAAAAATAATAGTATCATCTGCATATGCCAAATGATTTATGTTTGCACTCCACCTTGGCATGCCAAAACCTCTATATTCTCTATTATCAAATAAAGCATTAAAGGCCCTAGATAGAACCTCAAAGGTTAGGATAAACCGAGCAGGGGATAAAAGGATCTCTTTATTTCACTCCTCTAGTAGAGTGAAAGAAACCATGACTTTGCCCATTCATTAATATAGAATACCAGTTAAATGTAACTAGTCTCCAAATCATATCTATGAATATTTCTCCAAAGCCCATCTTTCTGAGAACATTTGTAAGAAACAGCCAGTACACTCTATCATAAGTTGTGGTTATATCCAGCTTTAGAACCATATTAGCAGGCTTGCCCCTCTTCCTAATGTCTGTTATGATCTCTTGTGTTAACAGAACATTTTCAATTATACACCTTTCTTTGACAAATCCAGATTTGTTTGGCAGAGATGAGCTTAGGTAAGAACTCATATAATCTGATTTGTATCACCTTGGATATAACCTTGCAAATAAAATTGCTCACACTGATAGGTCTGAGGTCTAAAAAAGTGAATAGAGGCCCTCTTAGGCAATAAGACCAGGTTGGCATGAGTAATAGATTTGGGAAGGGTGTCACCATTAAAGAAGGATCTGACCATCTTAGACACATCATCCTTCATAATCAACCAGCAAGATTAGAAGAAATCACCTGATAATCCATCATGCCCACTAGAACTAGATCCATCCAGAGAAAATACAACATGCTTTACTTCTTCTTCATTTGATTGGGCAATCAACTTGTTGTTGTCCTCTTCACATAGCACGATTGGAATATGCTCTAACAAGGAGGATTCAGATCCCTCCTCTTCTTGGGAAAACTATTTAGTGAAGAAGGAAATAGTTGCATTTGCCAGATGCTCATCTCCTTCAATCCAGGATCCCTCAGTATCCATAATTCTTTTGATCTACATCCTTTTTCTCCTTCCATTCACCAAGTTGTGGAAGAACCTTGTGTTTATGTCCCCTTCTACATGCCACTTAATTCTGTACTTTTGCCTCCAGAATTCCTCTTCAAAGTGTAGGTATTTCTTCAAGGCTGCTTGAGCTAATTGCAGAGTAGATCTATTGTTAGCAGATAGATCCTCTTCAAATAACTACTCCTTCAGTCTGATAAGTTTTTCCTTGATAATTAACTGCTTGAATATGTCTCCATAGGTGTCCCTACTCCATTTGGATAAAGCTTGATTTACATGCCTGATTTTCTATTTAAATAGTAAGAATGGGTGCCCATCAAAGTCAGCAATCCAAATTTGTCTAATTGTTTCCTGAAAATCTTCATGTTCAAGCCAGAAATTGAGGAATCTAAAAGGCTTATGAACCCCTTGATCTTGACCTCCCACTGAAATAAACAGAGGGGCATGGTCAGATCCTATCCTTACAATATGTTCTACTTCTACATTACCAATCTCTTCCAGCAACCTTTAATTTACTACCAGTTTGTCTAGTATTTCAAAAATGCAGTCTTCTGCAATTCTTCCATTCCACTAGGTGAAAGGGCAACCCTTTAAACCTACTTCAAGTAACTCAGAGGATTTAATACAGAAAGCAAAGTCATCAACATCCTGAGGAAGAATATGGAGGCCTTCTATTTTCTCCTCAGGATCCAAAACTACATTGAAATCCCCTCCTACTATCCAAGGCAAGGACATGTTATTAGCCAGTTGATAGATGTTGTCCCATATAAGCAACCTCTCATTAGCATTATTTTGGCATAAACCAGAGTAGTGATCAGATGAGTGTTGTGTTCCTGGAAATATAGTTTAAGAGTGATTTGTTGTTCTGTATCCAGCAGTATCTGAGCCTCAACATTTTCCTTAATAAAGTACCATATCTTTCCATTACAATTAGACCCTACCAGAAGTATACATAATCTCCTTTATTGCTGAATTTAACTAGACTATTGGAAGGGTTCAAGAAGGCCAATTATAGCAAATTGATGGTGCTTGGTTAGCATTTGTAGCCTGTGAAAGGATTTTTGAGTTCTAACAGATCTGATATTCCAAATAAAGGTTTTAAACCTCATGATAACTCAATCGGTATGCTTGAACTACTTCTTGTGACAATTCTGTTGAATTGGTATGAGCTGGTATTCCCTTGTTTCTTTCCTTTTCTAGCTTTGTTGGTGGATCTGAAAGATAAATCAGCCTTTGAAGCTACATCTTCCAAGGCATGCATGATTGAAGTCTTCATCTATGCCATTTTCTTCTGTTCCTCCCCCTTTGTTAAAGTCCCTCTTATCACCATTCATATGACCATGTGATACAAGATCATGCAACTCCTTGTTTGGTGTAAGCCTCCTTTTTTCCACCATTTCTAGTGGGGTGGATACCTCACTGATTTCCTTTGGTTTCTCTCCATTAGTAAGCAGTAACCCATAGTCTCAATGGGATGATCCTCTATGATTTGTTGTGATATCACAATTTCTCCAGAAACACTACTGTATTACTCCTCCTTCTGATCTTTGACTGGTGACTGGTGTATGGAGGGTAATTGCCCACCTCTGTATTTTTCTCCTTGTCTTGCACATTACTATTATTATCTCCCTCAGGTTTCCTTGTTTCTGTCTCATCTACAGGTATTACCCCTTCCTCTGTTTCATTTTCTTCCTCAGCTTCTACTCTTTCCCCCCAGGTTTTAGCCACCCAGGCTACTATGTTGTGGCCTATTTTATTCTGAAGATCTATGCCCTATTTCTTAGTGAACTTCTCTTGAGTATATGGCTTTTGAAAACTTGTCTCAATTGAGCTATCATCCTCAGCTGCCAGTTCTTTAAAGGAGTTGGAGGTGTTTACTGGGGTGCCTTGTGAACTTTGTGCATCATCTTTACCACTGCCTTTACCACTTCCTTTAGCATTGTTAGTATTCCATTCATCACCCTCACCTCCTCCTTTACCCTTAGTTGTATCCAGGCCATCTTCTCCATTGCCTAGAGTTAAGCCCTGTCCAGATCCACCTGCAACACATGTTATCCCTATTACCCCTGATGGAAAAGTTCCCTCATTTCCTGGGATGATATCTACCTTCTTGTTGTTATCCATTTCAGGGTGCAAAACTCTGCAAGTGTCATTGGAGTGCCCTTGAAGTTTACATTTGGTACAATATTTTGGTAGCATATCATATTGAATTCTGACTTTTGTTGTTCTTGTTTCACCAGATTGTTCATCAGTAATTTCCATCTTCACAAATTTAGGCAGATTGGAGGCTAAATCAACCTGCACTTTCACTCTAGCACAGCTTGGCCGAGTCTTGTTCATGGTAGCTATGTCCATATGTAATGGTTTTCCAATAGCAGATGTAGTGAGAAGAGTGTTTCTTTCACGAAGAAGGTGGGCAGCAGATTGGGAAAGGAGATCCAAGCAAGGGCTTGAGTAGTTTCAGCATCTACTTTAAATTTTAAATCATATATTAGAGTTCTCATTACATAAGATGTACCATATTTTGATTTCAAATAATATGAACTCTTTGAGATAGGGTTGCAAAGTCTTCAAGTATGGAACATCTTATTAGTATATGTCTATTACGAAAAAATTCAATATTGCAGTCACTTTTCAAACCACATTGTATTGGAATAATTTTCTGTGGACGGTCCACCATGGGAAAATTTGCCAATAACAGCAAAGTTTAGGTCCTCCGATTGATCCATTCTAGCTACTTCTGCCTCCTTCCACTTGATAGTGTGTTCGCCATTAATCACAATGGGATCTTTGATAGGAATTGGTTCAATATCCTTTTTGGGTTTACCAATAACTTGTTGAAGCACTTGGGCTAGGTTTTGAGGTTTTTTAGGTTTTGTGGTGGTGTGGCTATGGTTAGAGGGTAAGGTTTGAGAAGGTTTGGTGGATGTTGAAGGATTAAGGGTTGGGAATTTGGAGGAGGAAGCAAGAGAGGGAGGCTGAGCAACCACCGAATGGGGATGTTCAATGGCCAGAGCGACCATAGTAGGGTCAGGGGGGAGAGAGAGGAGAGCATTTTTTTCCTCCAGTCGTAGACCTTCTTGTGGTTACTAGGGACTAAATTTTTGGCTAATACTGGTTTCACGAGTCAGTTCAAGGTTCGTGGACTGATTCTACAGGTCATGGACCCTCTTGTGGAACCTTGAAATTTCTGAGGTGTTACAACTAGGGGTGCTTAACGGGCGGATTGGATGGATAGTTATGCTTAACAGTTTGGCTTATTAGTTATCAGCTTTTAAATATACTAATCCACTAGCCAACCAATAAGATAACGGTTGGTTTGGTATCAGATTAGCAATTAATGAATGATTATTGGGCGGTGTATCGGATAAATCTAAGAGACAATGAAATATCGAACGATTATCGATATCTCTATCTCCTCTATTTCTTTACCGACTAAGTTGTTTGTATGTATTATTGTTCATCTATTTATCAATTGTTTAGGCTTATTGAGTTTTGTTCGTATAATTTTTTTAATAGGTTATAACATAGAATCAAATGAATTTTTTTTTCTAGATATAAAACCTATGTAGAAATATTCTTTGATTATTGGGTTGGCTAGAAAAATCAACTCTTTGATATAATTTGGAATTTTTCAGTTTCATATCAAACTTTGTGAAAGACGTATTGAGGTTGTTTCATTTTTGTTGCAATCCTTCATATTATCAAGAATTATTTTGTCTTTTGACTTAAGAATTAATTTCAGGTTTCGCTTATGTTTCAGGGAGAGGACTGTGCTTTATGGTTATAAATCACTATAAGTGGCTCCTTATTTCCTAAGCTAAGAAGTGAATAGAAAAATGAATGGTGTTCTAGTTTTTGAGTTTACAAGAGAGACTTTATATATCTAGGGTAAAAATAAAAATATGATAATTCTTAACGGGTTAACGGTTTACCCAATAAGAAAATTGATTAATCTGCCCCCGCATCAATAAGCCATTATCTATAAAATTTTAATCCGTTCACCAACCGTTAATCTTATAATCCATTACCAATAAGATAATAAGCTAATTTTGTGGTTGGGTTATCGGTTACGGTTCGAATTTGAATAGCCCTAGTTACAATATCTCACCCTTGGGATCATTCATCCTCGAATAAAGGATATACCTAGGCTGAAAAGATAGGAACCACTAACATGAAGCTAATTTCTGAATCTGGACATGTGCTATGGCTGGGTCTGATTTAGACTGAGGGCTTAGAACTCAACTGAAGCATTCATGACATGAACGTACTCATAGAACTGTGAAGTGATAAATAACAGGGTGAAATTTCTAAGATTCTATGAGAAAGGAATATATGTTTCCTCTAACGCTCCTTCAAAAGTTCTAATAACATTAGGGAGAATGACTCGCAAACATAATCTGAGTGAGACATCCGAATGAAAGATTCTAACATGGTCTGAGCATCCTAGTTTGCTGATCTAAGTTCATAGAATAGGAACGGCTTAGAGTTGATCATATGACACCTTTGGTCTGAAACTATCTACCATGGAACATGGGCATCTACGGTATAGAGCAAGAATAGGACTACTATGCCTTAAGCACTGCGACAGATAACTTTCCAACTTAGCAACATTCTCAACCATGCTTCTTCTTACAAAAATTACTACACTTAACTAACTGAAAATTCTAACTCTCTTGAGGGGTACTCTACATACGATCGCTAGAGGCTAAGTATAGCCGCATTTTCTTACTCTGTTCAAGCCTGACTCCAAAAATACAAAGCACTACTACTAAAATGACCATACTGGTATCAACTACGGGAACATATGCTCTGTAACTCTACCACTAAGAGTTATCACCCTTATAAATACACTTCTTCTTGTCGCCTTAAACAATCTGCCTTAAGTTCTAATCAAGGAGTCACTAACCACCAGAAGTCTTTATCCGCAAGTATATCAATAAAATCATTTAAGCCTATCACTCAACTACTATCTACATCCCCATCAAAGCATAAGAAGGGTCACTGAAGAACTAGAACATAAGGATCTGGAGTAAGAGGGATACTGCAAAATCTTGACTTAAGGATTTTCATAACTAGACACTTAACTGAGGCCTGGGGAGTAATATGAATGAACTCATTCAAGAGATCTGATTTGAGAGCATATATGATGTACCATGATTTTACTAGCCGTTAAGGCGTATCTTGAGTACTGAGTACATAGAACGGAGCATGCTGTGAGAGATGAGCTTACATATAATGCGTCTCTTAACATAAAGCTGGAATTCATGGAATCATAGAGTAAGGCTAGGATTGTTGTCTGAAGCAGTTACTTCTCATTCTAGAAATCTGAGAGTGGACATACATCTGCATGAAGTGTATGAATATGATTTTGATCGTGGCGCTGACATGCAAAGCATAAGTAAAGTGTTGTAATAACTGAGGACAAGGAACATACTGGGATAAGAATGGATCGGGTCTCTACCTCATCTTAGCTCTATTCTAGAACTCGCCAGCATTACTACTAGAATCTCCAAAACCCGACTTGGATCATCAACCTATGATCTCCCCTCTTAGATCAAAAGTCGTCATCCTAAGTCTGCGTACCTCTTCAATAATCCTCTAAACTGAACTATAATCACTTTACTCTAACGACTAGGGTCTATTTATACCCTTGAATGCTAAGCTCCCCCAAAAGACTATATTTGTAGACACAACTCTTGCTGGTACTTCCTTCTAAGATACTACACTACACTAACAACTCCCAATGGAAATCACATAAGCCTCAAACATGCACCCCCATCATAATATTTATCTTTATCTCATCAATCAACCACAATTCAAGCTTAGAGTCTAACACTTATCATGGACAGCTACACAACTTCACAAATACTATACTGACTAAACCCCTATCTAACTCCAATATACAAACACGTTCTTCTTTCATGATCCAACTACTCTTCCTTGCCACCACCCTATACACACCTTCAACTCATACGTTACTATCTAAGGTTTGCTCATTTTTTTAACTATTTCATAACTACTACACATACTTACTATGGGGTAATTCTACATTTATATTTCATGGCTCATAACACTGAAACATACTACCTTTTGGGTGACAACATTACCCAAGCATCCTAAATCGTACTTCCCCCTCAAAGGTCTCACATGTGCTAAGATTTTGAAAGAGGTCTGAGAGCATAGCTCAATTTGGCTCAAACGCATGATTCACATGAACAAGAGTGAATTCTTTCAAATCACTAAACTTAGAAGCACTAATGGGCTCCTCTCAAGCCCTTGTGCAGCCCCGTAACTACCTATAGGCTCTATCTGAGAAAACTTTATCAGTAGGGATT
This sequence comes from Jaltomata sinuosa, assembly GCA_003996215.1. Lineage (NCBI taxonomy): Eukaryota > Viridiplantae > Streptophyta > Magnoliopsida > Solanales > Solanaceae > Jaltomata > Jaltomata sinuosa. The sequence goes on from QJPP01000544.1 coordinate 126,408, forward strand.
TAATTCTGATGTTTCTATTAGCTCGAATATGAGGCATAGTCAGCTGAAGTAGAGTAGTGCTCAGATCTGTATATATTTCTTAGGGAACAGCTTTACTGTACGATCTAGAGTATGAAAGGAGGGAAAATATTTCCTAAATTCCCTGTAGCCCCTCAAAGAAAAGTACAGACATCTTTGTACCATTCTGTAAGACTCTACTACACACAGCTTCATAGACACCCTAGGACACTTAAACTTTGTTCTCTAATATCAAGTTTGCCATGTCTCGAGCCTACACCCTAGATGTAACACGGGACCTAGAACCACAAGTCGCCCCAAGCTAACCCTTCATACTGGCATAATTGATGAGCAACTGAATAGAAACATATAAACTGAAGAAAAAAAAATTATGCGGAAGCAAGATTATGAGATAACTTGGTCAATGAATCACTGATTAAAATATTTACAACACTGAATTATAAAAGAAAAGAAAACTGGAACTGAATATAATAATTCTGACTGACTGTCTATGGAGTCTCTACTAACACTGACTACAGTTAGTCGGGACATGAGCCCCAGTTGTCTCTAATCAATGTGTACTGACTGAGACAAACTGCTTATAACTAATAACTGACTGGAGTTCTCGAATAAGGAGAACTCATCACCTGCTGGCTGGAAGCTGCAATTTGCTTGACCCTAATTCTGAGAGCTAGCATTAAAACCTGCATCATAAAAGGATGCAACACAAGAAGGTATGTGATTAGTACTTTGAATGTACTGAGCATGTGAGATAGTGCACTAACTTTAAATCATGAGAAAACATATAATATGGGTGAATAACTAAAAACTGGATTAAGTATAAACATCTGAGAATGCATAAGTCAAAACTGTAAAACATAAGCTCTTTTACTGAAGAGGGTACAAAATATTTCTGAACTATAACTGTGAGATATGTAAACTATAAGATAAGCTGAGCATGTTGAAAATACTAATATACTGTGCTAAATGCAAACTAAGTGTAAAGAACTGGACTGTAGTACAATCACCTAATTATAAAGTGAATATGATGAATAAGAATGATGGTCTAAAGTAAAAAGTATAATAAAAAATACAACTTATTGAACTAAGGGTCATGTACAATCTACTAAAACTGAATATGTGGGAGATCTTGTTAACCAACATAAACCACGTGAGCTAAACGTGAAATTTGAAGTATATGCCCCATCGAGAGGACCCAATATATCTTGTCAGGGTATAAAGGCATGACTGGCATGATTACTAGTTTTGATGCTCAACTGATGGGCTAAATAAATCTACGGTGGCACATAGTTCTGGGACTTGAGGGTACGCTGAACCCTACTCCAACTCGGTGTTAAGTACTACTCCCAAAACTAATTTCTGATAGCTTTTTTTAAAACTGAAGTTCTGGAATGTTGCATCAGAACTTAACTAGTCTGAAAATATCTATTTTTCTGAAAATATGAAATATGAAAACTGGCTAATTTCATGCTTAAAAACTAAGTGCTAATAGACTAGGCTAAATTCTGAAGAAACTAGTTCATATGAAAATACTACAATTTTAAGCTAAAATCTTGACTTCTTAAATCAGGGTGAAAATCTATGCAAGTTATTGAAATCATATTGTAATTCTCTTTAAACAAGATACAAATCATATAGGAATCATTAGGACTGAATTCTGTAAGAATCTGCATAATAGGGCAAGAACCCTAGTTTCGAAAACTATGAAAACTTGAAATTTAAGACCGGGGTTTTGGGCATAAGGGCGAACTAAAACCTTACTGAATACCCACATACCTGATTACTAAAGAGTTTCTAGGGCTAGAACTGAAGGATGGAGCTTGAAGAAGAACCCTAGGTCAGTGGTTTGAGAGAACCTTTTGTTTCTTTTTTTTTTGTTGATTCGTGGAAATGAAGGAGAAAGCATCGAGTAATCTGATAAAAACCGCTACTTGGAACTTAAAATAACATAATATAGGGCTTAAAAGTGGGGGGAAAGACTAAATTAACCCCAACGAACGAATTAAAAAGTGCAGGAATGCATCATTCCATGAGTTGGTTTACTGGTCGTCATTTCTATGACGACCCATCAACTGACCCATCATTTGATTGACGACCCGTCAACCAATCTGTGGTTTTTGATAGCCTGACAGGACTCCACTAAAATTCCCATAATATTTTACTCCAAACTCGGATTAATGCGCGGTCGATGGCGTTAGAAAGAAGACTCAAAGACCTTCAATATGGTGGGTACTAGGCCACCTAACTCTTTATATTCTAGGAGATATAATAGTTTGAAGTTGACCCAAGTAGAATCTTACACTAGAATTTAGCCGGTACAGGAGTTTTCGACTCAACTTTGTGTTTGTGACCTCTTATGACCTTAAATCATATCCAATACTCTTATCATGCTCATATTTATGGTTTTAGGTAGTTGACATGTCATGGGATTGGGAAATAAAATCGGAATGGTCAACAAACCCCATTTTGAATCAAACAGGAGAATTTTCTTGGACATGTTCCCACTGATGATTCCACGGCTCGTGGTCCCATTCCACGGGTTGTGGTTCGACTCGTGGTTTCTAAACCAATTTGAAAGGTTGTTGGATCGATTCTACGGATGACAGTACGAGAAACACCAATTTGAAAGGTTGTTGCATCGATTATACAGATGATAGTACGACTCGTGGATTGAAACCACGGGTTAAGTGCACACTTAAGGGGCCTATTTTGTTAATTTATGAGACCAAAACTGTTAAATGTATACATAAGGCACTATTTTGAACCTACTCTCAAACATAAGAGACCATTTTTGTCATTTTCTCCATTAGGTTTATTCAAAAGATAAAAAAGAATCAAAATTAAACAAATGAAGAGGTTAAAAAAAGAAAACAGAGAAGAAAGTAGGGATAGAGATGTTAGGTGGGATCACCAAAAACGCCACTTGTCTAAAAAATAACATGGAATAGTTGACAAAACCAATCAGTACTAAAAGAGAGTAGGCAAGTGCAGATCAGAGATGGCGTTCTTCACTTTCTTCTTCTCTTTTTGAAAACTAAGAGCAAATTGAAAGTACTTATCTTCCCTCTTTTTGTTCTGTTAGTTGCAGGACTAGCTGGTTTTTGTTTCTTGGACTTCAATCACTGTATAAAGGTGTTTGCCGTTGGGTTCCCAAAGTAAGTCTTTCTTTCTTTATTCCATTCTTCATATTGTTTTTAAATAGTAGTAGTTTTTGGTTAAAGTATGATTGCTTGTTTTACCATATGGCTATTTTCATCCCTCATTTGCGCTTTGTTTGGTGTATACTTGCAGTGTTTAGGCCTTCCATGCACTTGTAAAGAATAAAATGGGTAAAGTTAAAAGTAGTCACTGTTTAGTGGGTTTATTTTTAATTAAATGACTGTATCCAAGGTTTTCACGCCTCATGGTAGTAAGGGGCTGAGCAACACACCAGGCCTTAACATAAACGTAAATCAATAAAAAGTACAAATAGGAGTACATACCTTTGGTCCTATATGGGAAATCTTAGTAGCTCAGTTGATTGGCAGTTGGACCTGAACTTTCACTTTATTAATGAGAGTTTGATTCCCCTCTCCCATTTCGCCTTCCCCGACCCCCAATTTTTCTTTTAAAAAAAACCTTTAGTCCTATATATGGTGCTAACTAATCATTCCTTACAAAAGATGTAAACAGGTCGGCAGTGACTAAAAGGAGAAGAAAATATCTACTATGCATCTAGAATGAGAGGGGACATAAAACCCTTTACCTCCCAAATACAATCATCCTAGAGAAAGTAAACAAGGAGGACTCTTCCTTTACAAGATGGTGTGCACTATTAAGGAACAAGAACTAGTTCTATGCCTAGCCCTAATCCTAATCACTCTTCAAAATGTTAGGGTTTGCCCTGATTTTCTTTCCTTATTTGAATTTTACCATAATTGTGTTTTACTTCAAAAAGATTTTCTTGGTGGAAAAAGTTTTTTGTAGGAAAATATCTCTCTTCCATAATTGGTTAATGCTTTCTTGGAGGAAAAGTTTTGGATTTCTATAAATAGAAAATCTTTACTTTTCATACACAACACAATAGCATTCACAATGTAGTTCTTCAGAGAGTTTTTCTTGAGGGGAGATTTATTCTCCCAATAGTTTTAGAATAATATATTTTTTTAGCATTATCATATGTAGGTCAATTGACCAAACCCATATCATATATCTCGCTTGACCAAATAATATTAAAATATTATGATTGTTTTAGTATGTTTTTATGTGTTATCTACTATCGCCTTAATGGTTTGCAATTATTAGCTTCCGAATGACACCTACCGATTTCGATCCCAACACAAAGAGGCTTTAACGCCACAAAAAATGACCTGCAAAGTAGGTAGATGTGCAATATTATGCTCAAGAGTTTGGAGAAATTTAGAGGGTTATGGAATCAGTAAAATATGTTTGCGTCAAGCTCTGAATATTAAGATATTGATTTTATTACTTGCAGGAGATGGCCAAGGAGTGTCGTGATGTGATTGGTTCCATAAACCTTGTGAAGAATGGGAATCTAGATAGTTGCACGATTAATCATTTGGACAATGCTATAAACCATGTGGATCATGTAGCTGTATTTCTGTGCAAACTGGAGAAGTGTTACCCTGAGAATGGGATATCAACACAACTTAGGCCCCTATTCCAAGAAGCTAGTGACGGCTTTCTTGAGATACATTCTTACATGAAAAATCAAGGGCAGACGAGTGACACCATTGCTGAGCGACTCAAAGCTTCAAAGGCATCAAGATCAACCAGCAAAATGATTTCAGAGGTGCTGCATATAATTAAACTGGAGAACATTGCTGAGAGAGTCAAAGCTTCAAAGCCATCAAGATCATTATCTAGCCCAATCACTATGGAGATGGTGTGGTTTGTCGAAGCCTTGCTAGATTGTACTGCGTCGTGCCTCTACCGTGTAAAGCACAGTGTACGTCGTCGGCCTCCTGCCTTTGTGCTTAAAAAGAAGCTGCAAAATTTACGAGTCTTCCTCACATTAACTGCAAAGCGGTGCATTGAGCATGTGAGTATGAAGGATCTCTTCAACCTTGCTGAGGTTGTAGCTTACACTGCCACACATCTATGTGTCTTAGGGTTGGTCTACAGTATGGATATCGAGTTCTCTGAATTGCTGGAAATGATATGTCCTTTCAGGCCTGAAGTGAGGCAGATTTACAAGAGCCTCTTCATAGGGTCAAAGTCTTCAAGATCAGACACTACAATGAACGCTGAAAATATGCTTGATTTTGTTAGTGCTCTCGAAGAGGATCTGGAAGAGCTACTAATATGTGGTGATCGAATTCCATGGCTCCAACAAGGACTTTCTTACCTCTCTAGATTTCTCCAGGACATAGAATTAAAACGCATTCCACCCGAAGAATTCAATTTTGTACATACCGAAGCTCTGGCCATTGAGGTGGCAGTTGTGATCTACTCCTACTATGATGAGGAAATGGACATGAAGATGACTACTGAAATAGACCATTTGCAACTGAAGTTTAATCATTTCAAGGTAGAAGTTGATCTGATTCAGCTACTAAACAGTGGAGGCACCATAATAGCTCCTCTGAATGATCTGATTGACTATGTTCGGAAAGAGCTGATATTCTTGGGAACTTTTCTCATTAATTCATTGGAGCAGTGCAAAGAGCAAACTAAGATAACTGACTTTTTGACCCTTATTCAATCTGTGACTAGCCAGGCATGGTCAATCATTAGTAGTCTTTTTCACGACTTAGAGCAAGAAGACTTGGCCAGGGAAGTTAATCGCTTGCATTTTCAATTGCTTCTTAAGTTTAAGTTTGTTAAGGCAGCGATTAGGCAGATGTGTCCTGGCATTTCTGCATCATCAACACTGGACCATCCTACAATAAATCTGCTGAATTTTCTTCCTATTAACCTTGAGGCTACTGATTCCTATTTCAGCATGCTAAAATTCTCAAAGACATCAAAAAACAAAACACAAAGGAACTCGTCGAGGACATCATTCTCAGATAGCCCCATTATGGATGAGGTCTTGATGGGGTTTAACAAATATATTCTTGACCATCTGACACTGAAGGATGAAACCAGTTTGACATTTACTTCTGTAAATGAAGTCAAAAAGTTTTACTATGGGTTATTGCTCCTGGTAACATTTCTTATTGATCCTGTAGTTGAATGCAAGAAGCAAACTAATTTCTTGACAGGATTTAGAACTGTCACAATTGAGGAGAAATCTGCTCTGTGTTTATCTTATGAGGATGCTGTGGATAGCGACAAATGTAGGAAGGTCAATCTGGTTCTTCAGTTTTTGACTATTGCTTTCAAGCTTATCAAGTCTGAGGGAAGCTTGACCGATCTAATAAAGCACAAAGCCAGTTTGAAAGCTGAAATTATGGATCTGATTGAAAGTTCACTTGAAGAGCTTATTTTACTTAGAGGTATTTTCATGGATCTTCTCAAGCAACACACAGACAATAACAAATTGGATGATCTCTTAATGCATGCCGAAGCGAATTCCCGAAAGTTAGCTAGAACCAATGTTTCTTGTTATGAAAGTTCCACGGATGGAAGCAACAATCAGAAAATAAGGCTTTTATTATCTGATTATCTACGAGAGATCGAGTCTGTCAAGGTAGAGATCAGAAAAGAATGCTTTCACGTTCTGGATGCATCACCTTGCAACTTGACAAATGGAGAAGGCCTTATTAAGTTTTTTTTAAACCACCAAGACTGGTTGCTCAGCTATGATGCTTGTTCAATCTCTTTTCTGAAGAATCAGATCCTAGTAGTCAAAGACAAACTAGTGTACCTGGGCTCTTTTCTTGCAGATATTGTACAATATCGCGATATGCATCAAGAGCTCAAGGACCTCGTGAAACGAGTTCAAGATATAAAGTATGTCTGTCTCTTCCCCGCCAGGAATTATCCACCTGCTTGGTATTACATGCTATATCTCTCTGATGTCAAGCAATTGCTTAAGTTTGTTGAGGCAGAGGTCAAAATGATCTGTCTCAAAGTTCCAGATTCATCAGCTTATAGCTTCCCCAAGACCAATGGATTAGGATTTCTTAATTGTTTTTTGGAAAAATTGGAGGAGCTATTGCATTCTAAGATCGATTCTATTATTGACTTAAAGCATCAGATCGAATCAGTCAAGGAGGGGTTGTTTTGTCTGAGATCATCGGTTGATCATTTTGCCGAAAGCTATGATGAGCATGATGAAGTTTATAGTCTTATAACCAGTGTTACTGAAATGGCGTACAAGGCAGAGTATGTCATTGACTCGTGCTTGGCCTGTTCCCATCCACTCTGGTACAAAGTTCTTTGGATATCTGAAGTTGTTGAGAATATTAGTTTTGTGGATAAAGTTGTTAGTGATGCTTTTGGAAGAACGAAGATAGATGTGACAGTGCATAAAGTTGCAAAGACCTCCATGAATATTGCGTCATCTTTATCAGCAAATACTCCAAGAGTAAATGAAGAAATTGAGGGTTTTAATGAGGCAATGGACAAAATAAAGAAGCAGCTAGTCAGAGGATCTTCTCAGCTAGATATCATCTCCATAGTTGGTATGCCTGGAATTGGGAAGACCACTCTTGCCGAGAAGATTTACAATGATCTCATAGTCACCCCTCACTTTGATGTTCACGCAAAGTGTCGTGTTACTCAAGTATATTCATGGAAAGAGTTGTTGCTAACCATCTTGAATGATGTTCTTGAGCCTGCTGATCGCACTGAAACAGAAGATGGTGAATTAGCTAATGAGCTGCGTCGATTCTTGTTGACCAAGAGATTCTTAATTCTCATTGATGATGTGTGGGATAAAACAGTATGGGACCATTTATATATGTGCTTCAGAGATGCTCAGAATGGGAGTAGAATTATTCTAACAACCCGGCTGAGTGACATTGCCAATTATGTTAAATGTGAAAGTAATCCACATCATCTTCGTTTATTCAGAGATGATGAGAGTTGGACATTGTTACAGGAAGAGGTGTTTCAAGGGGAGAGCTGTCCACCTGAACTTGTAGATGTGGGATTTCGAATAGCAAAAAGTTGTGGAGGATTGCCACTTTTCATTGTATTAGTTGCTGGTGTTCTGAAAAAGAAAAAGAAGAAAGCAGATCTGTGGGAAGAAGTAGAAGAAAGTCTTGGTTCCCAAAATATTGGTAGCTTGGAAGAGAGCATATCTTTAATTGGATTCAGTTATAAGAATTTACCACACCATCTGAAGCCTTGTTTTCTCTATTTTGGAGGATTTTTGAAGGGCAAGGATATCCATGTTTCCAAATTGGCTCGACTGTGGCAAGTTGAAGGGTTTGTACAAGCAAATAAGCAAAAAAGAACAGAAGATGCCGCACAAGATTTTTTGGAAGATCTTATTAGTAGAAATCTAGTAATAGCTATGGAGAAGAGACCCAGTGAAAAGGTGAAAAGGTGCCGTATTCATGATCTCTTGCACAATTTCTGCCTGGAAAAGTCCAAGCAAGATAACTTCTTTTCCCAAATGAACAGGTACAGAGAATCATACTGATTTTATTGTATTATGCTTATACCTACTCTGGTAGTCATGTAGTTTTTTGTTTCTTTTCCTTTTTCTCTGATTTAGGGGAAAGGATATGCTTCCTGAAAAGCCTCAAGACTACCGGCTGTTCATCCATTCTTACCAAGATGAGATTGATTTGTGGAGGCCATGTCGCTCAAATGTTCGTTCTTTGCAATTCAAAGTGACAGACCCAGATAACTTGTTATGGCCTCGTGATTTCTCCTTCATCTTTGACAGCTTCAAACTTGTTAAAGTGTTGGATTTGGAATCGTTCAACATTGGTGGCACTTTTCCCAGTGAAGTACAGTCTCTAGTTCATTTGAGGTACTTTGCTGTTCAAACTGATGCAAATTCAGTTCCTTCATTTATAGCTAAGCTTTGGAATCTTGAAACTTTTGTGGTAAGAGGATTGGGAGGAGAGGTGATATTACCTCCTTCTATTCTAAAGATGGACAAATTGAGGCATTTACTTGTAAAGAATCGTGCTTCATTTAGTTTGCAAGAGAACATGGGTGAATCAATTTCTAACTCTCAGTTAGATTATTTGGAAACCTTTTCCACTCCACGTCTCTCTTATGGTGAAGATGCTGAGATGATCTTGACAAAGATGCCAAATTTGAGAAAATTGAGTTGTATATTTTCAGGGACATTTAGTTATTCAGAGAAAGTGAAAGGAAGGTGTGTTCGTTTTCCCAGATTAGAGTTTCTAAGTCAACTTGAATCCCTGAAGTTGGTTTCCAACAGCTATCCAGCTAAACTTCCACACGAGTTCAATTTCCCCTCAAAACTGAGGGAATTGACTTTGTCCAAGTTTCGTCTGCCCTGGTCCGAAATTTCTATCATTGGAGAATTGCCTAACTTGGAGATTCTAAGGTTACTTTCCAGAGCCTTTGAAGGGAATCAATGGGAAGTGAATGATTCAGAATTTCCTGAACTCAAATACCTAACTTTGGACAACATCAACATTTCACTATGGTCTGTCTCCGACTATGCTTTTCCTAAGCTTGAACGGTTGGTTTTAACCAAGTGTAAGCAGCTTGAGGAAATCCCTTCTCGTTTTGGTGATGCCGTAACTCTAGAAAGCATTGAAGTAAACAAGTGTGGCATGTCTGTTGCCAATTCAGCCATGGAAATTCAAACAATGCAACATGAAGTCATTGCAAATGATGAATTCAAAGTTACAATACAGCCTCCAGATTGGGCTAGAAGACCATCTGCTTGACTCTTATCTGGTACGCTCTTGCCGTATTCACCTAATTACATTTCCACTCATTCAAACAATGCAATATGTTGATTTTTTTAGTATTATATTTATGTTGGTAACCTTCTCTTATATCTCAAAAAGGTTATCTTCTATATCCTTGAATCTGAGCTCTAAGATATGAAGTTTCAATGACGTGTCAGTTCAAGTTTTTGGTCATAAATTTGGGAAGAGTACTGCAATCAGTCTTTTAAGTGTTTGACATACCGTCCATTTCTTCGGTGTACGTTCCGTTCAGGTGTGCAAACAGAAGATGGAGGAGGAGCCTCAGCTGAGGAGATATCTTGTTGAAGGTTTTCACAAGAAATAAGTGTTCGATTAAAGGTCAACAATGATTTGTCATGAAACTTGCAATGACTTTGTGAGCAAGAGTCCACATATTCATCTTTTTTATTATTCTAATATATTGGAATTTTCGAATGATTGCCACTTGCTGCCCATAAATTGCAGTATGTAAATTTAAAATTTATCAAGAATTACTTTTTTGAAGATATGTGACTATTTGAAAGTTGCTATTATTCATCATAAATAAAAGCTAGTAGAGGGATGCAAAAAAGTCCTTTTCTCTCTCAATTAAACGAAACAAGCTTTGAACTGACATAGTGGGAAGCAGATACTATTCATAAGCTAACACCGGATAACAGGGTGCAGAGTAGTGGATTATTGAATCTTCATCAGTTCCGTGAGAAATGAATGACTTGCTAAGGAACTTAGGTTATGGTAACGACAATATTTCTCTATAATTAAGCAATCAACTTCGAAGAACTTACACATGCTGAATAGTTTGTCTAATCTTCTGTGAAAGTTGATTATGGTATGTACATTATCATTCCACGTAGCTTTTTCCTTTTGCTCTACGAAGATCTTTAAAAGTATCTGCTCCATGAATGTAGTCATCCAATACTAGGCTTTTGTCTTGCAAAATATGTCAAATCTTAACGTGAATGCAGGCACCAGCAGAGAGCGCTTCAACTAAAATCCATCAGGGCTTGTTCCTCCAAGGAATAAAGAGAAATAAATATGACAAAGTTCAGTCAATCATCTGTTAGATCAGATCCTGTCCTAATGGTCTAAACTACTCTAATAAAGTTCAGAATGCTAGCATCTTAGGCTTTTCTAATGATTGAAACTGTATAAGAATGAGCCAAAGGCAAAAGCAATCAATCAAGAAGGTTGGAAGTTGGAAATTGTATAATTAGACAGAGTTCATGCTAGTTATATATATGTCCTTCTCAGCTGAACTCCTTTCATATGTTAGAATTACTCTAGAATTCTCATTCGAAAGTTCTTCCCCAATTCTCTACAACTCTTTGAATATTCTAGAATCTTCACTGAAATATCTTTAATTAAGTTGGTGATGAATTTTTAACACTTGTGACCTGAGTTTATCTGTTCTGTAGGGTCTGTTGGTAAGACTCGAATAACAAAATTCAAGAAGGAGCCATTTTGCCATTCAAGGGCCAACAAAGTTATATTTGATGCTCTTCAAATATGCAGTTCAACAAGACAATTTGATGGGGCATAGCACTTTTTGCCTGTTATATACCTTTGAAGAGTGTTTCGGATTCAACTTCTTCTGTTTATTATGTCTAAAATAAATTAACTCTTAATAATTGAACTTTTCTTTGACCAGAACTCAGAAGCAACAGATTTTTGGCATTGCACTGTACCTAATAGCCATAGCGTATAAATTAAACAAGTGTCATTTTAATTTGATCAAACCACTAGTTGATGCTGACTGTGTACTCCACATAAGCAAGTAATTTCAATGGACATTAATTCGACTCGAGAAACTCCTAGCAGCAAACTAAGAGAAGATAAAGAAAGCATTGCTTTGATCCTCCCAACTCATCTATATAAAGTTATTATAAATTATTATTCTTCTATACTCTCCTTTAGCTGATTAGCAACTTTGTTTCGTAGTAATAAGTAAGTGGGTCTGTAAACTATAATTAAGAAGATAAAGACACCTCTTTAACTTCCTTGCAAGAAAGGTTCGAAATGGAATAATGGAAAGGAAAAAATTATTTTATTAATCTTCCATGTGTCGTGCATTAGAGGAAAAACAAGAAAAAGAATAGTAAGTATGAAATTAATCAGTCCATCTTACGGTCATTGTTTATTGGTACCTACTTTTTTTTTCTTTCAATGAACAGAAGACCATTACTAGAGGGAAGTAAAGTTCTAACTTTTTCTCTATATTTTTAAGTACTATGCTTTAAAGAAAAGAAAAAAAATTGCTCTTTTTGGTTACAGTGTAGATCACAGGTATGCTTACTCAATCCCACTCACTTGCAAAGGTTCATTTTAACCCGAACTAGTAACGGAGGACAAATTTAGACCTTTTCCCTGTCGTATTTACCCAGAAAGCACAGAAGTAATCACTAGCAGTTGATGATTTCAGTACAAAATAAAATTCGTATACTGAACTGATCTACCACCTTGCGCGGGCGGCTTATTGATATCTTTTGGTTGATCTTCCATATCTAATTATCTTTATCTATGATTTAGTGTTTATTCTGACTAGGAGAAGATCATTATTCTTTAATAGTTGATTCTTTCCTTATTATTAGGGGGTTTCATCATGTGTAAATACACATTCACGTATACTTGCTACGTCTAGGACCTTGATGCACTAGTAAAGAATAATATGCATAGTAGAAATATGTAAATAGTTGGATTAGTTATTCTTAGTTGTTTGTGAGTAATGAAATAAGTAAAATGCATGAAATATGTTTGTGTCAAGCTCTGAATTAAGATATTGATTTTATTACTTGCAGGATTTATCATTTATCAACAATTAGAGGAAGCTGAAAAAGTGGGAAGTAGATGGCCCATGAGTGTCGCGCAGTGATAGGTGCCATAGACCTTGTGAAGGGCAGGCATTTAGATAGTTCCATGATTAATCATTTGGACGATGCTAGAAATCAACTAGAATGTGTAGCTCTATTTCTCGCGAAACTGGAGGAGGTTCGCCCTGAGAACACGATATCTACACAACTAGGGGCCTTGTTTCAACAAGCTCATGATGGCTTTACAGAGATATGTACTCACATGGATCAGCGTTACACTATCAGAATGAAGATTTCAAAGGCGCTGAAAATAATTAAACTGGAGAACATTGCTGAGCAGCTCAAAGCATCTTTAAAGCCATCAAGATCAACTAGCGGAATGATATCAGAGGTGCTGAAAATACTTAAACCTCAGAATATTGCTGAGCGAATCAAAGCTTCAATGCCATCAGCATCATCTAGCCGAATCACTACGGAGATGGTGAGGTTTGTCGAAATTTTGCTTGATTATGCACGGGATCATTTCCCTGTATTTTATCTGGCTTTCAAGAAGCTGCAGCAGCTACAAGCCGTCTTCATATTAACTTCAAACCGGTGCATTGAGCATGAGAATATGAAGGATTTCTTCGCCCATGTGGAGGATGTAGCTTATACTGCACTACAACTATGTTTCCTAGCGGTGGCCTACTATATGGAGAAAGGTGTAGACCAGGATCGTGTGTTAAATTGTGAGTTCTCTAAATTGCTGAAAAGAATAAGTCCTTTTAGGCCTGTTTTGAGGCAGATTTATAAGAGCCTCTTGTTAGCATCAAAGTCATCAAGATCAGAGGCTACAATGAAGTCCGGATGTATGCTTTTTGTTGTTAATGCTCTACGAGAGGATCTGGAGGAGCATCTAGGGCGTTATCAAATTTGTTGGCTCAAACAAGGACTTTGTGACCTTTCTAAATTTCTACTCGACATAGAATATACATGCGCTCCACTCAAAGAATTCAGTTCTCTTCAATCACTTGTCGAAGCTCAGGTCATTGAGACAACATTTGTGATCTACTCCTATGATAAGGATCTTCTTTTCCTCTTGCGCCAGAAGTTTAATCATTTCAATGTTGAAGTCGATCTGATTAAGGTACTAAACTGTGATGCCACCAGAATTGTTCCTCTGAAAGACCAGATTGACTATGCTCGGGGAGAGCTGATATTCTTGAGAACTTTTCTCATGGATTCATTGGAGCAGTGCAAACAGCAAACTAAGATAACTGATATTTTGAACCTTATTCAATCTGTGACTAGCCAAGCACGGTCAGACATTCAGTCTCTTTGTTATCATGGGAAACTAGAAGACCAGTCCACGAGAATTAGTCCCTTGCATTTTCAATTGCTTCTTACGTTCAAATTTATTAAGGCAGCAATTGGACAGATGTGTCCCACCATTTCTGCATCATCAGCATTGGACCATTCTGCGATAAATCTGCTGAACTTTCTTCCTATTAACTTTGATGCCATTGATTCTTTCTTTAGCACGCTAAAATCCTCAAAGACATCATCTTCAGGCTGCCCCAAGATGGATATGGTTTTGATGAGGTTTCATGAATATATTCTTGACAATCTACTACTAAAGGATGAAACTGCTTTGTCATTTACAGTTGCAGATGAGGTTAAAAAGTTTTACTATGGATTGTTGCTCCTGGTAACATATCTTGTTGATCCTCTGGTTCAATGCAGCCAATGAAAGAATCAGAATAATCTCTCGACAGGATTTGGAACTATTGCAATTTCTGCAGAGTCTGCTACCTCCTTATCTGATGAGGATAGCAACAGAAGTAGGAAGGTCAATCTTGTTCTTCAGTTTTTGACTGTGGCTTTCAAGCTTATTGAGTCTGAGGGAAGCTTGATGGATCTACTAAAGTTCAAAGCCACTTTGGAAGCTCACATTCTGGATCTGATTGAAACTGCTCATGAAGAGCTTATTTATCTTAGAGCTCTTCTCATAGATGTTCTCAGGCAACACACAGAGCTTAATGAATTGCATGATGTCTTAATGCATGCTGAACTGACTGCTAATAAGTTAGCACAAATCAGTTGTTATTGTTATGAAAGTTTTATGGAGGGAAGAAGCATTGAGGAAACTGGGATTTTATTATCTGATTTGCGACAAGAGATTGAGTCAGTCAAGGTAGAGGTCAGAAAAGTATGCTTTCATTTTCTGGATGCATCACCTTACAGCATGACAGATGGAGAAGGCCTTGTTAATTTCTTATTGAAGCACCAGGACGGGCTGCTGCCTGCTCAACTCTGATGCTTGTTCAATTCCATTTCTGAAGAACCAGATCCCAGTAGTCAAAGACAAACTAGTTTATTTGGGCTCTTTTCTTGCAGATATTGCACAGCATCGCAATATGCATCAAGAGCTCAAAGACCTTGTGAAACGTGTTCAAGATATAAAGTTTGTCTGTCTCTTCCCCGTCAAGGATATAACACCTGCTTGGTATTACAGGTTATATCTCTCTGATGTCAAGCAATTGCTGAAGTTTGTTGAGGCAGAGGTCAAAATGATTTGTCTCAAGGTTCCAGATTGTTCATGTTATAGCTTCCCCAAGATAAATGAACTAGGATTTCTCAATTGTTTCCTGGGAAAATTGGATGAGATGTTAAGTTCTAAGCTCGATTTAGATATCGACTTAAAACTTCGAATTGGGTCAATGAAGGAGGGCTTATTGTGTCTAAGAACGTTGACTGATCATTTCCCAGAAATCTATGATGCACATGATGAATTTTATAATCTTATAACAAGAGTTACTGCAACAGCATACAAGGCAGAGTATGTCACGGACTCATGCTTGACCTATTCTTATCCACTCTTGTTGAGTTCTTGTATGTTTTGATGATTGACAACAAAGTAGAACACATACATTAACATGTTCATATTACCTGTTCCATCACGCAGAGTCCAACTTGCATTAGGATTCTTTGAAATGAAGGACTCTCAAGTAGAAAAGATCTCAAAGCTTGCACAAAGCACGAATCAGATAAGAGTCTACATATGATAAGGAGTATACACATGGGTAGACAAAGAGAGTCCAAGAAAGAAGAGAGTCCAAGAATCAAGAGAGTCCAAGAAAGAAGAGAGTTCTTGTGGAATTAGAAGTCTACTTATGTAAGAACTCAAAGTTTGCACAAAGCATGAATGAGAGTTAGTGTTTGACTACAACACTCAAGAAGGGAGTCCAAGAAGCATGGGAATCCTTGTGGAGTTAAAAGTCTACTTGATTGTGAAGATCAATGATAGTTATAAATACTCAAGGACTTCCAAAACAAAATTCATGCACTTATACTGAGAGGAAAAAAAAGGTAGAACAAGAGAAAATAAGCAAGAACAATATTTGAGAGAGTTCTACCTACCTATCCAAGTGCTGCCAGTACGAAAAACCAGATCGAAGAACTTGTTCCACAGGACTATGTTTTACAGTTCTTGAGTCAAGTTTTGAGTTGTAATCTTCATGTTGTCTTAGTACCAGTGTGTAATAAACTGGTTTAGGAGTTTAATCTTCACGTTCGGATAACTCGAAGACTTGGGAACATAAGTCTTGGGAGTTTTGTGTGTTTTTAGGAATTAGAGTTAGTTCCTAGGATTGCAAGAGTTTTGTAATCTGATTTAGTTCCTAGAGTTGCAAGAGTTTTGTAATCTGATTTTCAAGTCGGAGAACTTGAAGTGGGATTCAACAGTCTGGGAGATTGTTGAAAAATAGGAATTAGAGTTTATAATTCCTTAGGTTACAGAGTTTGTAATCTTTTGTTGAGAGGCTCATTGTGTTTAGTGAAGTTGGGGTTAAATCCTGTAGAGGTACAGGTCGTGGTTTTTTACACCTTTTGTGAGCCGGGTGTTTTCCACATAAAACTATCATGTTCATTACTTACTGTTTTTACTGCTTCTGTTGGAACACGCCAGGCAACCCGTTTCACTCATAGGTAACTCGTAAGTAAAATTCACTAAAACATCAGGTCGTCTAGAATATCAATTGGTATCAAAAAAAAGAGAAAGGCTACATTTTCTGCCAACATACAAGGCTTGTTTGACTTGCTCAAGAAAGATCTTCCTTCATCATCTCATGCTCCATCTTCACCAAAAGCCTAGACCTCCTATACTTAGACTCTCCCAAACCTTTTCTACTCTCATCACAAATGTTTTAATATTATTTTTAATTTTGTTAAAAATATGTGGTGCATCTTATGAATGATCAATGGAAATGTTTGGTTTTAGTCTCTTGCTTCTGGCTATTCCCTTGTCTTTACAAATACCTTGTTATATCTAACTGAGTTTTTGACTTTTAAGTGTTTATATAGATGATAGCCCCAATGGCCATGAGTGTTTAACTTTTTCATCTTAATGTGCTCTTTGTGTCACTGTTTTGATGATGCCAATAGGGGGAAGTGAGTATACTATGTAATGTTTATAACCCAGTGTTCTAACCTGTCTCTTCTAACATGTTTCTCCGAATGCTTTTCTATCCATATGGTTGAAACTTTTTTATGATGTCAAAAGGGGGAAGTGTGTATACTGTGAAAAATGACTCTGACCTGGTTCATTTAATGTGTGTCTTCTGATACTTTCTTTAGATTCTGAATTGATTGAAACAGGTTGAGCACAGTACACAAGGAACGTGAGTTTGTCATCATCAAAAAGGGGGAATTTGTTGAGTTCTTGTATGTTTTGATGATTGACAACACAGTGGAACACATACATTAACATGTTCCTATTACCTGTTCCATCACGCAAAGTCCAATTTGCATTAGGATTCTTTGAAATGAAGGAGTCTCAAGTAGAAAAGATCTCAAAGCTTGCATAAAGCACGAATCAGGTAAGAGTCTACATATGATAAGGAGTATACACATGGATAGACCAAGAGAGTCCAAGAATCAAGAGAGTCCAAGAAAAAAAAGAGTCCAAGAATCAAGAGAGTCCAAGAAAGAAGAGAGTTCTTGTGGAATTAGAAGTCTACTTACGTAAGAACTCAAAGTTTGCACAAAGCATGAATGAGAGTCAGTGTTTGACTACAACACTCAAGAAGGGAGTCCAAGAAGCATGGGAATCCTTGTGAGGTTAAAAGTTTACTTGATTGTGAAGATCAATGATAGTTATAAATACTCAAGGACATCCAAAACGAAATTCATGCACTTATACTGAGAGAAAAAAAGGTAGAACACGAGCAAATAAGCAAGAACAATATTTGAGAGAGTTCTACCTACCTATCCAAGTGCTGCCAGTACGAAAAACCAGATCGAAGAACCATATTGAAGAACCTGTTCCACAGGACTATGTTTAACAGTTCTTGAGTCTAGTTTTGAGTATTGAGTTGTAATCTTCATGTTGTCTTAGTACCAGTGTGTTATAAACTGGTTTAGGAGTTTAGTCTTCACGTTGGGATAACTCGAAGACTTGGGAACATAAGTCTTGGGAGTTTTGTGTGTTTTTAGGAATTAGAGTTAGTTCCTAGGATTGCAAGAGTTTTGTAATCTGATTTAGTTCCTAGGGTTGCAAGAGTTTTGTAATCTGATTTTCAAGTCGGAGAACTTGAAGTGGGATTCAATAGTCTGGGAGATTATTGAAAAATAGGAATTAGAGTTTATAATTCCTTAGGTTACAGAGTTTGTAATCTTTTGTTGAGAGGCTCATTGTGTTTAGTGAAGTTGGGGTTAAATCCTGTAGAGGTACAGGTCGTGGTTTTTTACACCTTTTGTGAGCCGGGTGTTTTCCACATAAAACTATCGTGTTCATTACTTACTGTCTTTACAGCTTCTGTTGGAACACGTCAGGCAACCCGTTTCACTCATAGGTAACTCATAAGTAAAATTTACTAAAACATCAGGTCGTCTAGAATATCAATTGGTATCAAAAAAAAGAGAAAGGCTACATTTTCTGCCAACATACAATGCTTGTTTGACTTGCTCAAGAAAGATCTTCCTTCATCATCTCATGCTCCATCTTCACCAAAAGCCTAGACCTCTTATCCTTAGACTCTCCCAAACCTTTTCTACTCTCATCACAAATGTTTTAATATTATTTTTAATTTTGTTAAAAATATGTGGTGCATCTTATGAATGATCAATGGAAATGTTTGGTTTTAGTCTCTTGCTTCTGGCTATTCCCTTGTCTTTACAAATACCTTGTTATATCTAACTGAGTTTTTGACTTTTAAGTGTTTGTATAGATGATAGCCCCAATGGCCATGAGTGTTTAACTTTTTCATCTTAATGTGCTCTTTGTGTCACTGTTTTGATGATGCCAATAGGGGGAAGTGAGTATACTATGTAATGTTAATAACTCAGTGTTCTAACCTGGCTCTTCTAACATGTTTCTCCTAATGCTTTTCTATCCATATAGTTGAAACTTTTTTATGATGTCAAAAGGGGGAAGTGTGTATACTGTGGAAAATGACTCTGACCTAGTTCATTTAATGTGTGCCTTCTGATACTTTCTTTAGATTCTGAATTGATTGAAACAGGTTGAGCACAGTACACAAGGAACGTGAGTTTGTGATGTGCCGCCAATTTACGGCACTTTCGACTCCTTTTAACTAAGAACAATCGTACGTTTTCAAGCAACCGTCGTTGTTTTTGATGGTTTTATGTTATATTTGTAGGAAATGGAGACAAATATGGAAACGGAAGGAAATACGCGAAAAAGAGCATTCTGCCTAAGAGTGACGGCCTGAGTGACGGTCCGTCAAACATGTGACGGTCCGTCACATGTGACCGTCAAGTAGAGGAAGTGTACTGCCTAGGAGTGACGGCCGCCGTGACGGTCCGTCAAGGCGATGACGGTCCGTCACAGTGACCGTCAGGTTGAGCTACACCACTGCCTTGTGGTGACGGCCAAGGCGACGGTCCGTCAAGGTGGTGACGGTCCGTCACCCCAAGCCGTCAAGTTGAGACAGTCGGCGACACGGAATTCGAGCGTTTTTGGGTTTACTTCCTGGACTCCTATAAATACCCTATGTTAGGTTTATTTTATTTATTATGGATATAATTCATTCACTATACAATAGTTTTAGGAGTTTTTGAGCGAGTTTTGAGAGAGGAAACGCGCTACACACGGTTTCCTTCTCCTCAATCTTGTTCTTGATTGTTCTTGGGATCTTTTGTTTTCTTGTTCTTGGATTATTGAAGATTGTTTTCATCATATTGTAAGAATCTTTTCTCCTCATTATGAACATGACTTTCTTCTCTTCTTCTTCTAGCATGATTAACTAAACCTCCCACAACTAGGGTTGTGGGAGCCATGGCTAAAATAGCGATATAGATTCCGGGTAGCGACGGGTTCAATATATGTATTGTCACGTTGTTAATCATACATTATTTAACGTTTTCTAGTGGTTGCAAACATTAGAACATGCCTAGGTTTAAGTTTGCTTGAGTAAAGAGATTAAAACCGGGAAACTTAATTAACAACAAGGATTCGAGACTACTAACTCTCGTCTAATGATTAATGCTGTAACTAGATTAATCTACTTGATGTTTAGGATTGAAATCTAAAAAGCACATATTTTCGAGGTCGAGAGAATAGAAAAGGAAATTTGTTTATTTGGTCGAGAGACGTTTAGACGATACCATTGATTCAATCACATCGTGACACGCATATAAAAAGAACCCGATTAAGCCTAGGATCGACATTGTTACCAACGCCATGGTAAACACTTCCCTAGTTCATTCTCCTACTGATTTATTCTCATACGTTATTATTTGTTTTGTTTGCTATTGTTCATTACACAACACCCCCCTTTTTCCGGAAACTATTGACTATTAGTTATCTAATTCACTAACGACTTAATTCTCACCATATTCTCTGTGGGATTCGACCCCAACCTAGTTGGGTTCTATATTTGACTACGACCGCTTACGCTTTGTTAATTCGAGGTGTAGTTTGGGCGTTATCAAAAAGTGGCGCCGTTGCCGGGGAATACGGTTGTTAATTAAGTCTGGTGTGTTTATTTGACTCTTAATCATAATTTCCTGCTTTACGTTTATTTGTTGTTTTTGTCTTTGACAGGGTACACAGTTGTGCATGCCAAGTACCCGAAGTTCGGGGGAACAAATTTTACCTTACGACCCCGAGCTTGCTAGAACATTGAGGCGGAATATGGCCGCACAACTAAAGGCAGCGAGGATCGCTGCAGAACTGCAGGCCCAACAAAATCTGAATGCTGGTGGTCTGCAGGATGAGATCGCACGGAATGATGAAGATCTCGACTTAGATGGAGCTGGCGCTACGGGCGCCATTGTTGTTCCACCGCTACAGCCCGGAGCCAAATTCAACATCACTAGCACGATGATCTAGCTGTTGAACTTGAGAGGAGTGTTCCGAGGTGTCGCTGGGGAGGATCCAAACCAACACCTAATGAATTTCGTGGGCATATGCAAGTCATTTGAACTACCGGGCGTGAGTCAGACAGCGATCAGGCTCAGGTTATTTCCGTTGTCTCTGTCTGATGAGGCAGCATTGTGGTTGACAGAGCTGACCCCCGACTCTATCGCAACGTGGGGAGAGTTGAGAGGATCTTTCCTAGAAAGGTTCTTTCCTCCCTCTCGGATGATACAGTTGAGGGACGAGATTAGCAACTTTAGGCAGCAACCGCACGAAGCACTGCACGAGACTTGGTTGCGATTCAAAAAGAATATAACACAATGCCCGAACCATCAGTTGACCGATAACTTTTTGATGCAGACGTTCTACCGGGCACTGAATTCGGCTACCAAGCCGACGTTAGACAACGCAGCAGGTGGTGCATTCATGGGTCTTACCTTTGTTGAGGCCACAACTACTTTAGACAGGCTCACCAAAACCAACAGGGCCTGGCACACACGAGATTCAGAGGTTGCAGCTAGCACCTATACCGTTGGTATGTCAGCAGAGCAGCGTAGGAAAGAGGAGGAGCGCGACCAAGACATGGCGCATCTGAAAACGCAGTTGGACCTACTGACCAAGCACTTGTTCTCAGGAGGTATGGAGAAGGTACAAGCGGTGGGTTCCCAAGGCATGGAGACTGAGGAGGCGAATTACTTGGGGGGTTTCCAGGCCAATGGCCAAGGAAACCAAGGTCGGAACTACCAGAGAAACAACCACTATGAGAAAGATGGTTACAGAGATCGCGATCAAGGTAGCTGGAGGAATAACACCGATAGAGGTGGGTTGTATATACCACCTGGTAATCGGGACAAAGCCGGCAACGAGGCAGAGACGTCCAAACTGGAGAACATGATGGCGAAGATGCTGCTGAAGGTGGAATCGACTGACTCTGGAGTAAGGGAGATGAAGACTGAATTATCAGCATTGAGTCAGTTAGTGGGTTCACATTCCACCTCGATCAAGCAATTAGAGCAGCAAGTGGGGCAAATCTCGGCATCTCTGAACCAAAGAAAGACAGGTACCTTGCCGAGTGACACGACTCATCCGAGGAATGACGCTAGCTGTATGGCGATCACCACAAGAAGCGGAAAAATATTACCGGAATCACATTCGGTAATTCAGACTCAAGGTGATGTTGCGGATGATGAAGAGGCGGTAGAAAGGAGGAAACTTCCAAAGCCCGCGGAGAAAAGCAAAG